>JAHIAM010003061.1:0-26006 GCA_021605205.1 Aegilops longissima
TGGAGGAGGGCGGCAGACTGCACTGCTTGGTGAATTGGGTTCACCGAGTGGAGGCGGAGAGGCAGCGGTGGCAAGCCTTGACCGACGAGAGAGCTTGCGGCATGAGGGAGGCAGGCGAGCCTGAAGCTGAGCGAGCAGGCTGCCGGGGCACCTCCCCTCCACCTTGGTAGCTGCTGGGAGGAGCCCGCCCCTCCCCATAAGCGCCTCCACAAGACTGGAAATGGCGGGGCGGCCGGGCAGACCCAACAGCCGTCTCGCCTTGCGCGGCTTGGCTCCAGCAGCAAGCTCTGTTGCTTGTGAGGAGCACCTCACGCTGCCACAACAAGCTGGAGCGGGGCCTTGCAGGACCACGGCTCCCTGCAGCCAAAGCGTCGAGGAGCCTACTCTTCCAGCTAAATCGCCCGAGGCGGGCGGAAGGTCGACTTCTCACTCTCAGCTCAGGAAGAAGAAGAAGAAGTAAGATCTTGTCGCTGTGCTTGTAATTCTTCAATTTGCTACTTTGTCTTGTATCTGATTTGCTTCCCTCTGAACACTTTGTCGGGATCTTTGGCTCGAGGAGGCGTCGAAGAGCCAAGACCCGGTGGTTGTCATCGAGGGCGATCCCCTGTAGGCTCTGAGGCGTCTGAGACCCCCTTGCGGATCCGGCAACCCTTATTTAGAGCAGCCCCAAGCTGGCCCAGCGTAATGATACTTGGTTTATTTCTTACGGTTAGAGTGCGCATGGGTGCTCCTTCTTCTTGATATCGACTTGTTGATTTATGTAGGAGCGAGCAGCCTCGTCGGGGAGGGCCGGAGAGTCGCTTCGAAATTCGTCTGCTTCAATTCGCCGCCGTAGGGAGAATTCTCCGGCAAGGGGCGCTCTCCGGCAAGGGGGCTTCTCCGATAAAGGGAAGTTTCTCCGAGCAAAGGGGCAGCATGGCGATCCTCGATGGTGGAGACCGCGACCCTGAATCCCACTCGCAGGTAATCTTCTTGCTTGAAAATTTCCCTTGGGTTCTCTTTCTTGTTCTTCTTTTTGAACATTTGCTTGATTGTTCTTTCTTTTTACGATCATCGAGATCCATCGCGGGAGAGCGATGGAGACTGAGGTTGCCGGCAAGGAGGCAGCGCGACAACAATGACATGCGCGCCAACATGGAGGAGGAGGCGGCGCCCGATGGGTCCACCCGAGGAGGCCGCCAAGGCTCTAGGCGCAAAAGTGAGGATGGATGTCGGTGATGTCTTGGCGACCACCGAGGCCGCGGGGGCGCCAGGCGCTTCGCCGACCGCCCGATCCCTCCGCCACCGATGCAGCACCGAGCTCGAAGAGCCCCGGCCAGGCGCCTATCGAAGGCGGCTCTGGCGTCTTCATCAAGCTCCCATGGGCGTCGAGCTCGAGGCGGCCGGTCGAGGAAGACCTTGACGAAGTTGCTTCGCCTCCAGCCAGGCTGTCGCTGGTTGACCGTAAGCAGCAGCGGTGGCGAGTCGAGGAGATCAGTGTTAAAAAGGCTGCTGTCGCTCTACCGCCCGACCAAGCCAAATATGGAGTCCGGGAAGCACTTGTCGCGAGCGGGAGCTGACATGGAGAAGCGCGGAAAAGAGCTCCGGTGGCGCCAACCAAAAACCCTCGGGCGTGGCGTGGTAGGCAGGGCAACTCTCGAAGCGCCGTTGCCTTCATCCTTGAGAAGGCTGAGGTCGAGGAGCAGCAAAGGCTTGCGGTGAAGCTATCTCTGCGCCAAGAAGCGCGGTGGCGCGTGGAAGATCAACCTCGACAGCTATGAGGAAGATCTTGCAGCGCGGCAATCAGTGGCGGAGCTCTCAAGGAAGCAAGGATCTTTGCCGCGGCTGCCGAGCCGCAAGAAGGAGTTGGAGACAGGTGGCGCGGTGGAGGCCACCCTCTAGAAGAAGCGGCGAGGAGCTCGCGGCAACTGGCTTCTGTTGTGAGAAGGGCGCCTACACTCTTGGCGAGTTGCAGGGCCGTCTCATTTGAGAAGATCAAAAGCTCGATGCCGCCAAGGACTCCAAGGCAGATGTTGGTGAAGCTGTCCACCTAGCGGAGGCAGACTGGGCGGCGCCAAGGAGCCAGGGAAGTGGGTTTGTTGGAAGATCAAGGCCAGCGAGGAGCTGTTGGCGAGCGCCACGACCGCCCACACCACCTTGGAGAGCGTGATGATCTGGACCGAGGTCTTGTGAATACAGCCGCCGCCATCGACAAGGAGTGATGGAGCTGGGGATGGTGGACCTCGGGTACTCCGCAGCGAGCATCTCAACCCAGCGCCAAGCTCAGCCTGTTCTTCAAGGCGTGGTGGCGGCTCTCCAGCGACTCAGGGAAGAGATCCCAAAGCAGCTGGCTGCAGTCGCGCCAAATCTGTCTGGGGCTCTTGAGAAGGTGTTGATGAAGGTGGCCTTCCATAATCGAGACGTTAGCTTATCGCATCCTCAAGTCCCTGCCGCCGACTAGCGGCGTTGGCGCTCAAGGCCTTATCGCACCATTGTGGACAGGGTGAGCCGGGGTCAAGAGGTCGATGGCGACCCGCGTGAACTAGGCAGCCAAATTTATCTTTCCTTGTCGTGCTGATCATGTTTAGGAGAACAATTTATTAGATCTGCGACAAGTTATTCTTGTAATATACTCTATCTTAGGCAACGATTGCAATGTTATTTCCTTTACTTGATTCCTTCCTTTGTATGTTTGTGCCCTCGCTTTTAGGGAACTTGTCGGTGCGAGCACCTTTGCATAATGGCTGAGTGCGGAGCGTCAACGCAGCCTCTTTGGCGATGCCGCCTCCGACAAGCAACCTTGTACATAACTGGTTGCAGCTCACTTAAGTTGTTGAGTGGACTCGAAACAAAGTAAAGCGCAAAACCAGCCATGAGTTGGTTCGGCGCACAGGTTTTCCATACAAAGTACTATCGTTCGAGAACATAACTTAAAAATTTAAAACTGATTGCTCAAACTTTGGTAACTTAGCTTTTCTGTCGTTTCGCTTCCCGCAAGGCGATATTTCTCGGCGACACTTGGTGGCCCCCACCATTATCTTCTCCTTCCCCCGGCTAACTTGTGGGCGAAGAACCTTCCTTTCTTTGAGAAGAAGAAGAAAATAAAGTTATGGAGCCTTGTGGCTCGTTATTGCTTACGGTGTGGATGCTGCACAAAATGTTAGATAACACATGCAAAAAGTTATGAAAGCATGCATTTGACAAGTTGTCGCCAACACACGAGCTTCTTGATGCCGCGGTCTGCGCGGCTTTGTACAAAGGATTACATGCAACATCGGCAAGACTTGTACAAAAGGGTGGTTGCGGCAGCAGGTTCCAGCAACCGCGCTCTAGGTAAAACTTCGAAGATGCTCTATATTCAGGAGTTGCTCACGGAGCGCCATCTTCCGGTCTCAAAGCGGACAGCGCCCGAGCCTAGTGACTCGTTTCACGATAAGGGCCTTCCGCCGGCTTCAACTTGTTGGAATTCTTGGCGGACTGAGCGGCGAAGAACAAAGTCGCCTTCCTCGAAACTTGGCGCGACTTTGCGGCTATGGTAGCGGCGCAAAAGCTTGCTGATAACGAGCAGCTCGTCTGGCAGCTGAAGGCGATCCTCCTCAAGGACGGGCGTCATCTTGTCGCAAACGCTCTTGCTCAAACTCATCATAGCGAGCACTCGAGGTGACCTATCTCACGAGTTCCGTGGGAGAACTGCCTCTGCTCCATAGACTAGAAGCGAAAGGTGTACGCGGCGGTGGCTCGATTTGGCATCGTCTGATCGACCAAGAACCACCGGCAGCTCCTCAATCCGATTTCTTCGCGGTTGTGCAGCCTTTATGAAAGTTCTGGTCTTGAGTCCTCGCAGCACTTCAGCATTTGCCCTCTCTGCTTGACCGTTGCTTCTCGGATGAGCAACGAAGCAAAAGGAACCTTGGCGCTAAGATCGTGGATGTATTGCATGAAGGTGAGACTTCGTGAATTGTGTGCGTTGTGCGGTGATGATCGGTTAGGGATCCCAAAGCGGCAAACAATTGACACGAAGAACTTGACTCTTGTGTGTCTTTGTCACCTTCCTCACTGCTTCCACCATACCCACTTTGTGAACTTGTCGATTACAGCGTACAAGTACTCAAAGCCCGACACCTTCGGGGAAAGGGGCGAGGATGTCGAGCCCCAGGACGAAAATGGCGGGATAAAGGGATCGATCTGGAGAGCTTGAGCTGGCTGGTGTATCTGCTTGGAATGGGCCTTGCGCTTCACACTTGGTTACCAATGCGATTTGCATCTGGAGGCTGTCGGCGAGAAGAAACCTTGCTGGAAAGCTTTGCGGCAAGTGCTCTTGCGCCAATGTGGTGACCACATATGCCTCCATGTATCTCTACCAACAGCTTACATCCATCTTCCGGTGAATACACTTCAATTTCACACGTTGAGTCTTCTTCATACAGCGTGTTGTCGACAAACTGGTACATACTTGGTTGCCGGGCTACTCTTTCCGCTTCTTCTTGCTCTTGGGAAGTTCTCTGTTTGAAGAAATGGACAATCTGTTGTGCCCATCTTTGGAGCTTGTGGCTCGACAACAAGGACTAAAAGCACATCTGCTCTGCTGGAACATCCGCTTCTCGGCAGAACCTCGGCTTAGCGGAGCTTGATGTTCCCGGCAAGCTTGCGAACAAAACTTGTCGGGGCGTGCTTCAGCAGAAACAAACCACAGGGCTTGTCGGAGCGGGACTCGCTCCCTCGGCACTCTTAGTGTTGATCTTGGGGACCTTGGCGGCGGCGGGGAGCTTCGGCTGGGAAGTAGTCACAAGTAACCAACTTCCTCTTCTTGTTACTGTCCGGTTGATGGCGTTACAATCGGTTGAGTCAGCTTGAGCACAAAAATCCCTGGTTCCACAGTGGCAGGTGTGGCGCACTTTGGCGAGCCATCGGCAATATCATTACGAGTTCTTGGAACATGTTCCATTTGCAGGCCTTCAAAGTGTTCTTCTAGCTTTCTCACTTCATCGGCGTGAAGCTTCCATCAATGGACTACGATAATCTTTGTTTACTTGGCGGACGACAAGCTGCTTGAGTCACCGACAATGAGCTTCTTGATCCCAAGGTCTGCCAATTCGTGAGACCGGCAAGCAAACCTTCATACTCTGCAAGTATTGTTTGTTGCTTGCTCCTTGGGAAAGTGCATTTGGACTATGTATTTGAGGTGCTCTCGGTGGGTGCGATAAGCGTACGCTTGCGCCCGGCTTTTGGCGAAGGCACCATCAAAATACATCAGCCACTCTTTATTTGCCTCCTTGGCCGGGATGCTCGTCTGGAATTTCTTCATCTTGTGTTGGCGTCCATTCTGCTATGAACTCTGCGATTGCTCTGCTTTGGATAGTTGAAGTGCTTTCAAACTTGAGGCCAAAGCTTGGCAGTTCAGTGCCCACTCGACAATCCTGCTGTTGCTACGAATTTTGCAATATCCTCTTGACGAGAAGCGAGTAGACATTTGTTATCTCATGTGCTTGGAAGTAATGGCGCAGCTTTCTCGAGGCCATGAGGAGGCGAAAAAAGCAATTTCTGCACACAGTACCTTGACCTAGCCCCTGCAGAAGGGCCCGACAAAGTACACGGGCGCTACACCATCCTTTTACGCATCTTCTGCGCAATCCTCATGAATCCGTTCTTATCGGGACTAAAGCTGCGGTGAAGCCCCTGCTTGTCGCTGGATGCATCTGCCTCGGTTGCCGGCTCATCATCCGCCTCCCTTTCCGCTACTAACGCCAACACTAACCACTTGATTGGTTGCGCTATGTATAGCAACTTCTCTTGTAGCCTAGGTGCGACAAGTATTGAGTGGAGGACGAGGTACCTCTTTAAGTCTGCAGCGCAGCCTCCGCTTCGAGTCCATTTCATTGGACCTGCCTTTTCAAAATCTTGAAAAATGGCGGTAGCGCATAGCGAGACCTAGAGATAAACCTGCTAAGAACAGCCACGCAACCGGCAAGTCTTGAACATCCTTGGCCTTTGGTGCTTCAATCTGCTCAATGGCCTTGATCTTGTCGGGATTGGCTTCAATTCCCATTTGAGACCACGAAGAACCGAGAAGCTTGCGGAAGGAACTCCAAACACGCACTTCTCGGGGTTGAGCTTGAGGTTGATCTTGCGCAGATTTGCAAGGTCTCATCAAATCTTGAACGAGTTGCTTTGTCCTTGCTCTTGACCACTATGTCATCCATGTAAGCTTCTACATTTCTGTGCATTTGCGGCTCAAAAGCGTCATGGACTACTCTTGCAAGCGTTGAACCAGCATTCTTTAGCCTAAAGGCATCCGTATAAAGCAGATAAGTGCCACATGGGGTGATGAATGCGGTTTTCTCCTCATCCTGTTACGCCATGAAGATCGATGATATCCTGAATATGCATCAAGAAATGAAAGCAAATCACATCCAGCCGTGGAGTCAACAATCTGGTCGATCGTGGCAAGGAAATGGGTCTTTGGGACAAGCTTTATTAACATCGTGAAGTCGATACAAAGTCTCCATTTCCCATTTTCCTTTCGTACAACTACGGATTGGCCAACCACGTGGGATGGAGCACTCCTCTAACAAGGCCTGCTGCTTCCAACTTCTTGATCTCTTACGCTATGAATTCTTGGCGCTCCTTTGCCTGTTTCGACTTTTTTGCTTGGCGGGCGCGCATGAGGATGACAGACTAGGTGGTGCTCAATTACTTTCACAGGAACACGGGGATGTCGGACGGTTGCCATGCAAACACATCGACATTCGCCGCTTGAGGAAAGCAGCGGCCTTCTTCCTATTTAGGGTCGAGAGTAGCAGATGGTGAAGGTACCACAGGTGCCGTCCTCCTAAGCGGGCACCTTCTTGGTCTTGGTGGGCTGCCATCTTCTTCTTGCACTTGGCGGTGGAGCTCGATGGTGCGTCCTCGGCGGTGGCGCAGCACTCGAAGAGTGCGCTTGCGGAGTGGGCATCGAGCTCTTGCGGACAAAGTGGTCTTCTTCTTCCCGGGGAGCCGATGGCAAGTGATTTGCTATCTGTCGCATAGCCTGCTGCCTCCCGATAAATCTTGTCGGTGCGAGATAAGAGCATCTTTCTTGTCGCCATGAACAGAAATAACACTTATCGGGCTGGCATCTTGAGCAAGTTGTATGCATAATGAGAGGCTGCCATGAACTTGGCGAGTCGGGGCGGCCAAGTATCCCATTATAAGGCAATGGGAAATCAAAGCAACGTCGAGCGTGACCCTCTCGATCCTGAAGTTTAGCTTCGCTGCCAAATGTTACCAACAGCGTGATCTTCCCTTCGGCTTGCTCCTTCCCGGGTTGATTCCTTGGAAAGTGCGGTCTCTTGAGCTTCATTGTCGGGGATCTGAAGCTCTGGAGCAACTGCGGATGAGATCAGGTTTAAGCGGCCCGCCGTCAACTAACATCTTGGTGACTTTGAGGTTGCGGATAGTTGGTGAGACCAACATCGGCAAGCACCCGACGCCGATTATGCGGTCGGGGTGGTCTTCAATATCAAAGATGATAGGCGTGCTGGACCACTTCAGAGGCCTCTCGTGACTCTCACGGATGGTTACTGGCTGCATTAACCTCCGCATCCATTGCTTGAGCTGGCGGTGTGAGGTATGCGAGAAAGCACCACGAAATCAACGAAGAGGACCTCGTGGCTTTGAAACTCTTGCTCATCAGCTTCGCCGTCTTCCATATCTTCATCGTCATCGTCGTCTTCATCCTTATCGCGGCCCGGGGAGGTCTGTCTCCTTGCTTGCTGCTTGGCCTTACGCTGGCGTCCTCGGCAGGTCTCTTCTTGCTAGCTGCCCGGCACCTTCTGGGCCTTCTCCTTGTCGCGCCGCTCGTACTCAGCTTTACGCTGTTCTACAAGCTGCTTCGACCTTCTTGTAACTCGGAGGTCATGGCCCTTAGTGCGGTGGATCTTGCGATACTGCTTGTTGGAGTTGTCACGCTTGTGGTGGCCGCCACGACTTGGCGGTCGGTGTCGTAGAACCTCCTGCGGAGCCACCAACCTTGGCCTTCTTGGCGCCACCTCCGTTGCGGACTGCTCGACAACTAGTACCTCTTTGCTCTTCTTCGCTTGATTGTTCGCCGCTGGCTCTTCTTGTTGAGGCGGTCTCCTCTCCTTGTCGAGATCCTGCTACGCATTCTCTCACAGGAGTCTTCTTCCTTCTTAACCCAGCACGTGCACACTTGTCGGCCCAGGGCATATAGCTCACTAACGTCCTTGACTTTGCACGCCATCATCTCCTCCCTCATCCTACGGTTCCGCGTTACGATGAAAGCAGCTGATCACATGGCGAGGGTGGACATCTGGGATGTTGTAGTACAATGCAGCTGAATCTCTGGATGAACTTGCTTGAGGGACTCTCCTTCCTTACAGGCGGCGGTGAAGGTCACTCTCTTGGCCATGAGGTTTGTGGCGCGCGTGAAGCGCCGACAAACTGATGGCATAGATCTGCCCAAGAGGATATGGATCCGTCCGGCAAGTGCATGAGCCAAGATCGACATTTGGCGAGCACCGGCAGGAAGTAGTTAGCGAGGATCTTGTCGTCGTCCCCCGCCTTTGCACGCGATGGTGTAGTGTCTTGAGAACTCCGATGGATCGTCTGGCATCATACTTCTCTGGCTTTATCGGCGAAAATTTTCTTGTCAGACCTTTGGACTTGCCGCAGCTCACGAGTGAGCGGAGCAACCTACCGCGTCTGACCAAGTCCACTGGTTCCCCGCTTGCGTGCATGACGGCAATGAGGTCCGGTGCGTTAGTCGGATTGACGTCGCGCTTCTCTTACGGCACTTTCGATCACGAGTTGGCGTCTTCTTGTTGCCGTTCTTGGAGAACTTGGCGCTGATCACGGCAGCTCGTGGATCCGATGTGGCGGTGGAGTCAGCTGTCGAGTGGATCCGAGCTCGAGTGATCTTAGCCTTCGGGATGGAGAGTGCATGGTGGTTGCACCCCGCGGGTTTAAATGCGCCACGGCTCGTGCCTTGTCGTCTCGCCAGCGGCAAGGATGCGATTGGTTGCAGCGGATGTCGCCGTTAGCAAAGCCGATGAGACTACGGATGGTGGCCTCCATTCGTCGAACTTGTCGGCCGTTGGAGGGTAGTCTAAAGCGTTGAGCTCGCCAAAACTTCGCTGGGTGGTGGGTGGCAATGGCGAATAGTGCGAGGCGGGATGTGCTCGGACTTCTAAATACATTAGAAGGAGCAGCATCTCGTCCGGCGACCGTGCCCGCTCACACCAGCCTGTTGGCGCGAGCTGCTCTTGGCGTCTGGATCCTGGCTTCGATCTTGGCCCAGCGAGCATTATGGCGCTGCGAGCTTTCCCATATTTGTCGGTCTTGCGCCTCTGAGATGGGCCAGATGCGTATCCGGACGCCCGAGGTCTGCGCCGCCTTGTCCTTGGACTTGGCAGGCGTCGTGGAGCTCCCTCGATGGCGCCCATTCCTCATGGCGTCTTCCCCACCACGTCGCTCGGTGGTGAGTGGGTTTGGCTGTGAGCGGCTCTTGCTGCCGCTGAAGCCTTCTTCTTGGTGGCATGTTGATGAAAGTGATGAAGATGTTGCTCGTGTGAGCGCCGGAT
Source organism: Aegilops longissima (assembly GCA_021605205.1). Classification (NCBI taxonomy): domain Eukaryota; kingdom Viridiplantae; phylum Streptophyta; class Magnoliopsida; order Poales; family Poaceae; genus Aegilops; species Aegilops longissima. Next base: position 9,558 of record JAHIAM010003061.1, read on the forward strand.
CAGGTTCACACAGCCTCGGCGCCTTCTGGTAGCGCCAAAGATGTCGAGGCTGATCGTACCCCGAACACCCTATGGGACGGCCGGACCCGGAGTCCTTATGGTTCGATGGGAAGCGGAGATTACACGAAGAAGAGCAGATCGGCGATGCCACGAGCAGTTTACCCAACCGGAGCTCTCCGGAGATAATACTCCCTCTGCTGCTGGGTTGATCGTATTGTCTTCTTGCTAAGGGAGCAATGAGCTACAAAACCTAAGCTTGAGTGTCTCACGGTCTCGAATGAGTCGAATGAGTCGAATAAGGCCAAGCGAACCCTTTCTCGTTGCGCATGGGCCTCCTTTTATAGGCTCAAGGGGTCTCCAGAGCAGTGTTAGCGTAGATGAGGGTACAAATGGAAAAAGCAGTGGTTGGTACACCCGACTTGTCACGATTGTACGATTATTCTACCTAACTTTCGGCGGCAGGGACAAGATCAATAAATGCCGTCCATATCGCCTAAGCGGTCGCGAAAAGGGACCGTTAAAGGCGCCACCGTTAATCACGATGGCCTTCTTGTCAGCGCCGCTTATCGCTGCTCTCCGCGGCTGCATAGCTATGACAACGCGATGCCTGGAATAGCCCCATGGCGACACGTTGGCGGATGAGCTGGGCGGAGATGAAGAGAGGTTGCCTGCGGCAAGCTCCTTGCAGCGGCTGAAACCCTTGTTGCACTTTCCGGAAGCTTGTCGCTCACCGAGCCTTCGACAAGCTCCTCTTGCGAGTCTTGTTTCGCCGATGCGTCGAGTGGCCTTCCCGGCAAGCTCCTCTTCAGGGGCCTTGAATACTTTGTTCTTGAATGGCTCCAAAGGAGCGCGGAGGATTCTTAGCGGTCACTAGGCAAGCCTTGCAGCTGGGTCTTTGCCCATGCCCGTGCACGAGTTCGGGATACTAGGGTACCCCTACTCTAGTACACCGACACTACCATTTAGGTCATATTGGTGTAAAGCACATGAAGAAATTAACTCCATGCGGATGGACTTTTGGAATCACTTGATTATGAATCATTTGATGCTTGCGAACCATGACTCATGGGTAACATGACTAAAACTCCGTTCTCCGGAACAATGGGCGAAGCCAGCGACTTATTGGAAATTATACATACCGATGTATGCAGTCCTATGAGTGTTGAGGGTCGTGGCGGGTATCATTATTTTCTGACCTTCATAGATGGTTTGAGCAGATATGGGTATATCTACTTGATGAAACACAAGTCTGAAACATTTGAAAAGTTCAAAAGAATTTCAGATGGAAGTGGAGAATCATCGTAACAAGAAAATAATTTTTCTATGATCTGATCCAGAGAGGCGAATATTTGAGTTCTGAGTTTGGCCTTCATTTAAAACAATGTGCTCCTATATATACATATATAGATATATATATTGATATATTTCCTTGAGAAAAATTGAAAGATGATAGTAGCAATGATGCGGACTGGGATTAAAAGTGATAGAGATTATCCTCATTGCTGCATAGAAGAATTATGTTCTTGATGCACCGCTAGGTGATAGACCTATTACGCGAGCGGAGTCACGGGCGTTATGAGCGTTTGACAAAGCTCGGTATGATGAAGTACTTGATAGTTTAGTGCACCATGCTTAACGGCTTAGACCCGAGACTTAAAAGCGTTTTTTGAACACTCACAGAGCATATAGAGATGTTCCAAGAGTTGAAATTGGTATATTCAGACTCATACCCGTGTTAAGAGGTATGAGACCTCGACAAATACTTAAGCCTACAAGATGGAGAGAATAGCTCAGCTAGTGAGCATGTGCTCGAGAATAATGCAGGTACTACAATAAGCTTGAATCAAGTGGGAGTTAATCTTCCGAGATAAGATAGTGATTGTGAGTTCTCTAGTCACTATCACCAAGTTACTAGAACCGTGATGAACTATAATATGCAAGGGATGGCGAAAACAATTCCCAAGCTATTACGCGATGCTGAAATTAGCGAAGGTAGAAATCAAGAAATAGCATCAAGTGTTGATGGTTAACAAGACCACTAGTTTCAAGAAAAGAGGCAAGGGAAAGAAAGGAAACTTCAAAAAAAATGGCAAGAAAGTTGCCACTCCCATGAAGAAAGCCCAAAAGCTAGACCCAAGCCTGGCCCGGGTGCTTCTACTACAAAGGAAATGGTCACTCGAAAAAGGAGTAGTAGCTTGAAACAGGAGTTACAAAATAAGCAGAGACTAGTTAAGACGAGGTGCCGATAGAGTGTTGGAAGTAATTCCAAAGGTTGATACAACCACCATCATTACACTCCCTCTACCTTCCGGGATTAAATTGAACCTAAATAACTGTTATTTACGTGTTTGTGTTGAGCATTAATATGATTAGATCATGTTTATTACCAATCGGGTTATTCATTTAAGTTAGAGAATAATTGTTGTTCTGTTTATATGAATAAAACCTTCTATGGTCATACACCCAATGTGAATGGTTTGTTGAATCTCGATCGTGGTGGTACACATATTCATAAAATTGATGCCAAAAGATGCAAAGTTGATAATGATAGTGCAACATATTAAGTGGCACTACCATTTAGTCATATTGGTGTAAAAGCACATGAAGAAATTAACTCCATGCGGATGGACTTTTGGAATCACTTGATTATGAATCATTTGATGCTTCACGAACCATGACTCATAGGTAACATGACTAAAACTCCGTTCTCGGAACAATGGGCGATGCCAGCGACATATTGGAAATTATACATACCGATGTATGCAGTCCTATGAGTGTTGAGGCTCGCATGGCGGGTATCATTATTTTCTGACCTTCATAGATGGTTTGGCAGATATGGGTATATCTACTTGATGAAACACAAGACTGAAACATTTGAAAAGTTCAAAGAATTTCAGATGGAAGTGGAGAATCATCGTAACAAGAAAATAATTTTCTCACGATCGATCGCAGGCAGAATATTTGAGTTCTGAGTTTGGCCTTCATTTAAAACAATGTGCTCTATATATATATATATATATATATATATATATATATATATATATATATATATATATATATATATATGATATGTTCCTTGAGAAAAATTGAAAGATGATAGTAGCAATGTGTAACACCGGATGATTAAGCAACGATAATCACCTCGATTCTTTGTGACTAAACTCACGTTGATTGAACCGGTCTAAAACAAATTCAAAACAAAAAGCAAGCGATAAAGGTTTTCAAAAACTAAAAAACTAAAATGTTAGGGGGGTTGTTAAAAATAACAAACCTAATTATGGTGGGGTGCACAAATTTTTGTAAAGTGCTTTGACATTTTAAATAAGCTAAAACAGAAAAGAAAATAAGAAAAGAAATAAAAGAAATAAAAACAAAAAGAGTGGGAGGAAACCCCTGCCCAGGCAGCCCAGCCCTCCTGCCCAGCCAGCTCCCGAACCCACCACAGCCAGGTCCTCACGGCCCGGCCCAGCCCGCCACTGCCTTATCCACCTCCCCAGTCGGTGGAACCTAGCCCCTCATTCCCTCACGATCCCCTTTCCTCCAGCTTGATGCGGATTGGGATCTCGCCCCCTCGCCAGCGGGCCCGCGCCACGACCTGCTTGCCCCTGCCCCCTAGCCTCGTCGCGCCCGGACCCCCCCCTCGTCACTCGCCCCACCTTGCGAAACTTTCGCCCGCCAGCAGGTCGTCCCGACCCCCGCCCGCCTCACCGGAGCTCCCCAGCGCCGATCGGCCGCCTCCTCGCCTCCTCCCCTCACGGACGACCCATGAGCTTCCCAGCCGCCCTCGGAAGACCCCAGGCCTGAGCCGCCCCTCACCCCCTCGCTCCTCTCCCCTCCCGAGCAGCGCCGTGCGCCCGGACCTCCCGTCGCCGGCTCGGCCGCCTTCCCGGTCGCAGTCCTGCAGCCACCAATCCCCGCCTCCCTCTCCCTCCTCCTCGCCCGGCGCCTTTCCCCCCCTCACTTCCGCCCGGGCCGCCCCGCCATGAGCTCACGCGCCAGCGCCCCGGTGACCAAGCAGGTCACGGTGCGAAACCCTTGTGGCTCGGCGCCTTGTGCTGACCCTCTCCCAGGCCCATGCGCGCCCCCGAGCAGGCGAACCCCTCGCCGCCTCCGCCGCTACTTGGCCTTCGCTCCGGCCAAGCCAACCGACCCCTTGCCCCCGGACGCGTCGTCCTCTTCCCTTCCTAACATGCAGCCCAGCGCCCGTTGTGTACCCGGGGGCGAAGTCTTGGCGATGCTCAAAGCGCCTCACCTCCGCCCGCCAGTAACCACGGAGCCCTCGGCTCCTGCAAGCGTGGCCACAGGGCCCCTTTGCTCCGGCTCCGGTGATGGGCGGGGCCCCCCTCGCCTCACATTGACTCGGTGTTGGTGACCCAATCCCAGGCGACAGCGACATGGGGGCCCTTACTGAATGTTTTAAAAAAATAATAAAAAGGAAAAGGAAAATGGAAAAATTAAATAAAATGAATAAAAACTAATTAATTAATTAATTAATTAATTAAGTAAATAATTAATCTAATTAGTTACGATTAATTAAACCTAATGACTAATTAACCTAATTAACTATTGTTAATTAAACTTAATTAAGTTAATTAGTTAACAGTGGATGATTGAGCAGGACCCACATGTCGGGTTGACTTAGTCAACCCTATTAGCTCTTGGCGTCGGCATGACATCATCTTTGGCGTCATAAATACATTTTGAATTAATTAAATAATTAATTAAATTCCGGTAGTATTAAAATCTTTCAAAAATCATATCTTTTAATCCGTAGCTCGGTTAAAATATTTTCAACATGAAAGTTGCTCGAGGCGGCGAGGCGAATCCGGATATGCAGTCCGTTAGTCCTCCACCACACCCTAACCTATCAGACCTGCAACTTTTCCCCTCGGCTCCTACTGCTTGAAAACCCAAAACAGGATTACTTTCCGGATGTTTTCCCCTAACAGTACCCCCTATACCCACGTTAGAACGCGCCTAACATCGCTTCTTGGCATGTCATGCATCGATATGCATCTGTTTACTTGGTATTCATTGTTTCTTCCCCTCTTCTCTCCGGTAGACTACTGAGGCCCAGCATTGCGGTGGCGGTTCGACTACAGGTGTTGGCGACCCTCTCTCTTGCGAGCAACGGGCAAGCCCCCCCTTGATCACGGATATAGCCTACTCTTCTCTATCTGCTTGCATTAGAGTAGTATAGCATATTCTTATTTTGAGATACTCCTATCTTTTGCATAGCTTTGTCCTTGTTACCTACATTTGTTACCTTACGCAATCCTATATGCTTAGTATAGGATGCTAGTACATTCATCTGTGGCCTACATTCTTGTCAAGTCTGCCGTGCTATACTATCGGGCCGTGATCACTCGGGAGGTGATCACGGGTATATCTATATCTTATACATGATACATGTGAGACTAAAATCGGGTTGGTGATGGAGCACCATGAGTGGATCTTTGGGCGGGCGGCAGGCGGAGTTGAGACCGCCTAGGAGAGGTGGGCACTGGCCTGACTCGGCGTTCGCGGATACTTAACAACGAGGTCTTGGTATTTGATCTGAGTTGGCTCGAGCTTATCGCACTAACCATCTCTGGCGGGGAGTAGTTATGGGTATCCGGCGTCGTGGTATCGGCGAAATGCTTGAGGCGTCGGTGACGGGCCGGTAACCGTGGCGCGGATTGGTGGAGCGCTGATAGGCTAAGTGCTGCTTCGGCGCGCGTCGCATAGCGTCTTGAGGTGTGCTTTCGAGGCGATGGGCCCGGACCCTGCGGCAGGTTTAAACCGGCGTGTTGGCCTCTGTTGTGCCTAGGTGGGGCTGCGGCGTGTTGATCTTCCTGGCCGGGCATGACCGGAAAGTGTGTCGGCCAAATGGGATCAAGCGTCTTTGCGTAAGATGGTGCACCCTATGCAGTTAATCTATTGGATAGCGTGATCTTGATAACAGGGCGACTTGGAGTTGTACCTTGAGCTTATGACAACTAGAACCGGATACTTGATAAAACACACCCTTCAAGTGCGGATACAACGGTGGTCGCTCTCTCGGGGATATGAGGAGGATGCGGGTAGGATTATTGCTATGTGATGTTACTTGGAGGACTTCAGATTGTCCCTCCTACATATTTGCAAGGCGAGGTGTCGAGCGTAGTCTTCGTTAAGACTAACTATCCCCTCTTATTACGGCATTACGAGTTCGGTCCTTGATATGGCCTTTACACATATATCCATGCATATGTAGTGTAGCTCCTTGCTTGCGAAGTACTTTGGATGAGTACTCACGGTTGCTTTGTTCCCCCGCCCCCTACCTCTACTCGATTGCTGCAACGGCGATGGAGCCAGGAGCGAGCATACGCCTATGGCGACTACTACTGCGGAGGTGCCTACTACTCGTGCAGCCAGTAGCGACGACGGGGAGTAACCTAGGAGGATCCCAGGCGGGAGGCTGCTCCTCTTCGATCTGTATCGGTTGTGCTAGCCATCTTATGGCAACTTGTCTAACTTATATGCGTACTCAGATATTGTTGCTTCCGGTGACTCGTCTATGATCGAGCACTTGTATTCGAGCCCTCAGGGCCCTGGCTTGTATTATGATGCTTGTATGACTTATTTTATTTGTAGAGTTGTGTTGTGATATCTTCCGTGAGTCCACGATCTTGATCGTACACATTTGCGTGCATGATTAGTGTGTCGATTGAATCGAAGCGTCTGAGATTATATCGAGCCATTTGCTGCAGGAATCCCCTTCCACTCCTTGGCGAAGTCAGTCTAGACATTGCAAAACTTTTACTAACATGGCTGTGTGTCTTATGGGCTGCACGTCAGCCATCGAGTGGTACTAGGATCTTTTACTCCTCGACCTTTACTCTGGGACTCTGAACTCTCTTCTACTCGGGTTAAGCGATTTTACTAAGCTGTCACTAGGATCCGTGACCACATTCACCCCAAAGTTGGATATAGCCCTAGTTGTTCTTGGAATTGTATTTGAGCAATTTCCTGCTTGTCATTGACTCCTTTGAAGCGTCTTTGTTTCGAGATGGAACCCACGAGGCAGGTAGTGCGCCACCACGGCCATTGGTGCCTCGGGATCATCTGCGGTGCTAGCCGAGATGATGACCTATCGGGTTATCGGCGGCACCACAGTACACCGTCTATGAGAGTACCGGGACTATAACGGGAAGCGATGCAGCGCATCGTCCACCTCTACTCTCGGGGAGTCTGAGTCCACTCTTGTGCTGCACACGCACATGGTGTTGGGTGACTATCGATATGGCAGTCCACGATGCTGCTTGCTGCTCGACCGTCTTCGCGCTGAGTATCGAGTTGGACACCTCCCCTTGAGGCACATTGCTATCGCGTCGATGTTGGTGAGAGGTTACTACCTGCTGCCTACTCCTTTGTCACGAGAGAGCCCTTCTACCGCCAGAACCTTGTTACGCATCGCGATAGGCTGGATCGAGCTAAAGAGCTCTTCGCATACGAGTTGTACATCACCCCGTCGGCACCTCTCGTGCTCGGGGCTGATGCACCTCTTTGTCGATCCGGAGCTGCTGCGTTCTGCGATCTACCCAGCGAGGACCGTGATGCCCCGGGGTGTCGGTTGGCGGGCGTGGAAGCTACTCTCCCGCCGCCAGCCCTTTTACGCACACGGGCGTGGATTCACACGAGTATCGCGGCCCCAGTCAGCGGCGTGGAGGACTATCCGCTTCCGCACTACCGACTTTGAGCTACGGCTACCTCCGCATGATACCGCGTGGGGACGATGTAGACTTGCTTGTTAGTGTTTGATGTATTACATACGAGCTGCGTGCCGCCTATGATGTAGTAGTCTATGTCTTGGACTCTATGTATCGAACTCTATGCATGATTCCTTTTGTAAGATATGCCAACTACTATGTAGTTCCCATCATGCTGTGTTTTCGTTATGCATGTTTCATCATGAATGATTCTTATCCTTTGCATAACTTCTCAAATGCTGAACTACCCCTGTTATATAATAGCGGGATGGTTAGGCCAGCTGGTGCGTGATGTCGTGGTGCCAACTTCCCACCACCACTGAGTACATGGCTGGTATGATCCAACAGCTCGAGATGAATCGCCGGTTCATGGAGAACATGATGGCTCAGTTCCTCGCCCCAATATGAACCCGCACCCAAGCGGAACAACTCTGCGAGTTTCATACGCTGAACCTGACATGTCCGCAGCTCAACTCAGCATTTGGATCTTGATGGCCCAGCTGACATCACCTATGAGATGGAGTCTGCTGATGTAGCCCTGCCGGCTATGTCACCTTTGCTTCCTTCTTCTGAAGGACCCGCAGCTCAATGGTGGGACAGCCACTTGGTACTCTGCAGATTGGAACACTCATCACTGGCGGACTTTCAAGCTGCTTTCGTGCCCGCTTCATCCCTCAAGGGTCATGGACCGGAAGAAGCGTGAATTCATAACCTCACCCAAGGCAACAAAGGCTGCGAAGCTTATCGGAGAGTTCTTGGACTTGTCTCGCTATCTTGAAGAGGATATTGCAACGTGATGCGTGAGCGGGAGAAGTTCCGTGGCGGTCTTCAAGCTGACATCAAGCTCGCACTTCTAGTGCGCGACTTTGCTGATTTACGCCACCTTGGTGAACAAAGCTATCAATGTCGGCTGGCTGCGAGAATACGAGCTCTAACGAGCATAACCCGTGACACGGGCTCATCTTGGGCCCGTCCTCGTGACGCATAAGATATGGATTCCCAACGTGTATGTACCGGCCGAATGCACACTGCTTCAAGCCAGAACTATACTACACCGATGCGCCTACAACTAAGCGGCAGAGCTCCGGCTCCACCACCCCAAGCTCTGTTCCTCCCAATAATGACGCATGCTTGGTGCGGACAACAGGGCACCGTGCTAGAGAATGCAAGCAGAACCCGAATCGGTGGCCCTACCAGCCGGTGGCGTGAAACACCGGACCCGCAACAACAACGCCAAGTCTTATGGGCAAGCTCGGGCCAACCACGTTGATCGAGCGAAGCTCAAGACCAACCTGCTACTTTGATGGGTACCTCCCGTAAATTCGAGTACCTGCATCATGTTTTATTAGATTCGAGAGCATCGCATTCATTCATGTCACGAAGACTTTGCATACAAACACGGCGTTAAGTGTGAGGAGATGAACTCTTGATGATGGTAAAACCCCTTGGGACAATGTCAAACCTCTATGGTTGGCGTCGGCGTCCCGTGGAAATCGAAGGGCTGGAATTCTATGCCTCCCCATTATCCACGAAGGCGTCTAACATCGACCTCATTTTGGGGATGGATTGGTTGAAAGCGCTATACTGCGTCAATCGTTTGCGCCACTAAGACCCGTCCATCTGCTACACCATACTGATGAAATAATAAGCTACAATGCTAATGCTGGTTCAAGATGCGAGGCAAGGCTCTATGCAATGAATGCATTGAAGCGCACGCACCCTCGAGGAATTGAAAACATTCTGTCGTTTTGCGATTTCAAGGCGTCTTTCTGAAGAACTTCCAGGATTCCCCTGCTAGAGCTGTCGAATTAAGTCATCGACTTGAAACCGGGCACCACTCCTATAATAGCGACCCTACAAGATGCCGCCGCACATGAACTCCTTGAGCTAAAGGAGAAATAAACAAATCTCTTCAAAGCGGCTTCATTACGCCCAAGTTGCTCACCTTGGGGAGCACCTTCTCTCTTTGTCAAGAAGAAGGATGGGACAAACCGATTGGTCCAAGACTGCAGTCCTATAAATCAAGCTACCATTCAGAATAAGGATCCTCTTCCTCGGATCAATGATCTGTATGATCAAGCTGGCTGGAGTTAAATCGGTGTTCTCGAAACTCGACTTGAGGTTGGGTTACCACGAGATCCGTGTTCGTGAGGAGGATATCCCCAAGACCGCATTAAGTGACTCGTTATGGTTCATCTGAGTACAACGTCATGTCTTCGGCTTAACCAATGCTCGACCACGTTCTCTGCTTTGATGAACTATATATTCATGGATTACCTCGACAAGTTTGTGCGTGGTTTATCTGGATGATATCTGATCTTTTCAAGAATGAAGAAGAGCATCTTGAACATCTTAGATCTTGTCTTTGGAAAAAGCTACGAGAGCATCAACTCTATGCCAAGTTCTCCAAATGTGAATTCTGGCTTTCGGAAGTAACCTATCTCGGGCATGTCATCTCTAAGGATGGTATTGCCATCAACCTGAAAAGAGTTCAGGCTATTCTCGATTGGACTCCTCCGAAGAGCGTTAAGCAAGTCGAAGTTTTCTCGGTCTACTTGACTATTGCCGATCGATTAAGTGAGAACTTCTCCAAGATTGCCGACCTCGACTAACTTGTTGCATAAGAGCGTCAAATTCCAATGGACGAGATAAGTGTGTAGGAAAGTTTCCGAGGCACTCAAAGACAAGTTGACTTACGCTTGATGCTAGCTCCTCCACGATACTAAGAAGGACTTACGTCATTCTTTGCGGCGCTTCCGTCAAGATTAGGCGGTGTCCTAATGCAAGGCGCAAAGTGGTTGCTTATGCCTCTCTCGTCGATTAAGCCCTCACGAAGAGAACTACCTAGTTCCACGACCTCGAACTTGCTGCCGTCATTCATGCACTAAAGCGATGGCGACATTACCTTCTCGGTAATCGTTGCGAGATCTTCACCGATCACCAAAGTCTGAAGTATCTGTTTACTCAGCCAGACCTGAACCTCCGTCGGCGAGATGGATGGAGACAATTGCAGGACTTTGATTTGGGTATTATCTATCATGAGCGAAGGCTAATGTAATGGCTGATGCCTTGAGCAGCCATCTTCTTTGCAACCACCTTGAGGTTCACAGAGTTCAGCCCCACTTGTTGAAGAATTCAGAAGGCTGAACCTCCATATTGTTCCTCAAGGTGCACTCGCTCCCCTCCTCCGGAGTTCCATAAGATGAATCTCAGTGTTGTTGTTCCCCGGGGTTCCCTCTATACCTGGCTGTGAACTGTTCGATCTTGTGGGCACCATCAAAGACAATGCGAGGATTTGACTCTGAAGTCTACAAGATTAAGCAAGACATCAAAAAGAAATCCCTCATCCTTCACTATTGCTGATGATGGCGCCTTGTACTTCAAAAGGCCGCCTAGTGGTGCCATGTAAGAAGGAAAACCTGAATATGACTCGAGAAGGTTATGAAAGAAGCTCATGATAAGCCTCTATGTATCCATCACTGGTAGTACAAAGATGTATCAAGACATTAAATCGTGAGATTACGGTGGTCTAATATGAAGCAAGACATTGCTAAGCTATGTTCTGCGAGTGTGGCGTTTGCCGTCGTATCAAAAGAGAACACCAAAGGCCTGCTTTGGAACTCTGCAGCCTATCTCTATTCCTGAATGGAAATGGGACCATGTTGAGATGGACTTGATCCTTTGGATTTCCCAAATCGCGAAGAAAGGTAATGATGCTATTCTTGTGCGTCATTGACCGGCTTTCTAAAGTTGCTCATTTTACGGCGGTCGAAAGAGCGATCACTTTGCTAGTCAGCTTGCAACTCTCTATATGTCGGAATTGTTTCACTTCACGGTATCCCATTGGTTGTCGATTCGGACCATGGCAGCTTATTCACTTCAAGATTACGGGCAAGTTTCCAAGAAGCTATGGGGACTCATTTATCTTTCGATGCTGCGTTTCATCCGCAGTCACAAGGAACAAGTTGAGCGTGTCAAGCAAATTCTCGAAGACATGCTTCGAGCAGCATGTCGTTCCTTCGGCAAGAAATGGGAGAATCTCTCCGTATCTTTGAGTTCTCTTATAATAATAGCTATCAAGCTAGTCTGAAGATGGCCCCCTTGAAGTGTTATATGGATGAAAGTGTGAACCCCTACTGAACTGGTCGAGAGGCGGGGAGCGTCCACTCTTCGATCGGATATTATCAACATAGCCGAAGAACAAGTCCGCGTTATCTGCGAGAATCTCAAGACTGCTCGATCACGTCAAAAAGTAATTATGACCGTCATCACAAGGACATGGTCTATCAACTTTGGCGAAAAGAGCCTATCTTGGCGTTACACCAATGAAGGGTGCTCACCGCCCGGGATAAAAGGGCAAGCTAGCTCCTCGCTATATTGGCCCATTCACTAATACGGAAAAGGCGTGGAAAAGTGGCTTATCAAGCTGGAGCTTCCGTCGAACCTTTCTCGGGTTCACGATGTGTTCCGTGTCACAACTCACGAATTTGCTTCAAGGACCCAATCCGAGCGATGGACCGCCAAAGTGCTTTCGAATTGCAATAGGACCTCTCCTATAAAGAGCATCCGGTCCGCATTCTCGACCAAGCTGAGCGCCCGCTGCGTCGGAAAGGCGATCAAGTTCCTCAAGGTCGATGGTAGAATCACTGCGAAGGCGAAGCCACAGGAGGAGCGAGGATGCGTCTTGAGATGAATACCCCGCACTTTTCCTTCTACCCCTAAATCTGGGGCGAAGATTTCTTGTAATGGAGGAGATTTGTAACACCGGATGATTAAGCAGCAGTAATCACCTCGATTCTTTGTGACTAAACTCACGTTGATTGAACCGGTCTAAAACAAATTCAAAAAAAAAAGCAAAGCGATAAAAGTTTTCAAAAACTAAAACTAAAATGTTGAGGGTTGTTAAAAATAACAAACCTAATTATGGTGGGGTGCACAAATTTTTGTAAAGTGCTTTGACATTTTAAATAAGCTAAAACAGAAAGAAGAAAATAAGAAAAGAAGAAAAAAAAGAAATAAAAACAAAAAGAGAGGGGGAGGAAACCCCTTTGGCCCCACTTGAGGCCAGCCCCTCCCACCCCAGCCCAGCCAGCTCCCGACCCCCCCATCGGCCTCACGGCCCGGCCCAGCGGCCGCCCTGCCTATCCACCCCCTCCCCACAGTGGTGGAACCTAGCCCCACCATTCCCCTCCCGATCACTTCCCTCCCCGCCCGATCACGGATCGTGACCAGTCCTAGCCCCCTCATCGTGACCCCTTGCCACCAAACCCTGCGCCCTGCCCCCTGCGCCCCTACGTACGCCCGCCCGGACCCCCCCCTCGTCACCGTCGCCCCTCAGGGGTGAAGCTTCCTTTCGCCAGCCATGAGTAGTCCCCAACCCCCACGCCGCCTCCTGGAGCTCCCCGGTGCCCGGTCGGCGCCTCCTCCGCCTCCTCCTCCACCAGACGGACCGCGACCTTCCCAGCCGCCCTCAAGACCCCGGCCCCTGTGAGCGCCGCCCTCACCCCTCGCTCCTCTCCCCTCCCGAGCAGCCGCGTGCGCGGACCTCCCGTCGCCAGCTCGGCCGCCTTCCCCTCGCGGTCACCGCATGCCGCCGTCCCCTTTCCCCTCTCCCTCCTCTCCTACGCCCAGCGGCGCCTTTTCCCCCTCCGCCGCACCCAGGCGCCCAGCGCCCCTTGAGCTCAGCACGCCAGCGCCCCCGGTGACCAAGCGGTCAGGGGGCGAGCCTGTGGCCATGGCACTTGTGCCAACCCTCCCGACCCCGTGGCGCCCACGAGCAGGCGAGAACCGCCTAATTTCCAATTCCGCGCTCAATGGCCTTTCTCCAGGTAATGAAACCCTTGCCCCCCACCACGGACAGCAGTCCTCTTCCCTCCCCTACTTGCGGCCCGTGCCCCGTTGCCTGCCACCCGGGCCGAAGTCCAGCGATGCTCAGTGCGCCTCCTCATAGCGGTAACCCACCCGAGCCACTCGGCTCCCTACTGCTAGGCGTGGCCACAGAGGCCCCTTTGGCCACCGGCCCAGTGGGCCGAGGCCCCCCCCTACGCTCTGTGAACTTCGTCCGGCCCGGTGACCGATCGCCCCACCACCGACAGCGACATGGGGGCCCCGCCCACATGAGAATGTTTTAAAAAATAATAAAAGGAAAAGGAAAATGGAAAAATTAAATAAAATGAATAAGAACTAATTAATTAATTAATTAATTAATTAAGTAAATAAATTGAGTCTAATTAGTTACGATTAATTAAACCTAATGACTAATTAACCTAATTAACTATTGTTAATTAAACTTAGTGGGTTAATTAGTTAACGATGGATGCGACAGGACCCACATATCGGGGTTGACTTAGTCAACCACTGTTATTCTTGACGTCAAACATGACATCATCTGACATCATAAACCATTTTGAATTAATTAAATAATTAATTAAATTCCATTAATTAGTAAAATCTTTCAAAATCATATCTTTTAATCGTAACTTCGGATTAAAATATTTTACTATGAAAGTTGCTCAAGAGCGACAAAGGCGAGATCCGGGATCTGTGATCCGATTAGTCCTCCACACACCCTAACCTATCCAGACCTGCAACTTTTCCCTCGGCTCCTCTTGCTTTACGAAACCAAAACTCAGGATTACTTTCCAGGATGTTTTCCCATAACCGATACCCCTATACCCACGTTAGGGGAACTTGCGCCTAGCATCGCTTCTTGGCATATCATGCATCGATATGCATCTGTTTACTTTAGTATTCATTGTTTCTTCCCCTCTTCTCTCCGGTAGAACTACGAGGCCAGCCAGCTGCGGTACAGCGGTTCGACTACGGTGTTGGCGACCCTCTCTCTTGCGAGGAGCAACGAATAAGCCCCCCCCCTTGATCACCGGATATCGCCTACTCTTCTCCTATCTTGCTTGCATTAGAGTAGTGTAGCATATTCTTATTTTCGAGATACTCTCCTATCTTGCTTTGCATAGCTTTGTCCTTATTATACATTGTTACCTTACGCAATCCTATATGCTTAGTATAGGATGCTAGTACATTCATCGGTGGCCCTACATTCTTGTCGAAATGCTTAGTGCTATACTATCGGGCGTGAAATCACTTTGGGAGGTGATCACGGGTATCTCTATCTATATACATGATACATGTGAGACTAAGCTAAAGTAAAAGATTAACGTGATGGAGCACCATGAGTGGATCTTTGAGGCGGAGCAGACAGGGAGGAGGTTGAGAGCCGCCTAGGAGAGAGAAGTAGGCCCCTGGCCTGTTAGGGTCGTTAGCGGATGCTGCTGCAGCTTGCAACTCGCGAGGTCTTGGTATTTGATGAGGCAGTTGACTCTGACTCTCACTGCACTAACCATCTGGTGGGAGTAGTTAATGGGTATCCGGCGATAAGTGGTAATAGCCAGAGAAAATGCTTGGCGTCGGCCGGCCAGATGGCCGCGCCCGGATTGGGCCAGAAACGCTGATAGGCTGAGAGTGCGCTTCGGCCCGCGTCACATAGCGTCGCTTAGGTGTGCTTTCGAGGCGGATGGGCCCCGGAACCCTGGCAGCTTAGGTTTTAGACCGGCGTGTTGGCCTCTCTGTTGTGCCTAGGTGGAACTACTGGCGTGTTGATCTTCCATGGCGGGCATGACCCGGAAAGTGTGTCGACCAAATGGGATCAAGCGTCTTTGGTAGATGATGGTGCACCCTGCGCGAGTTAATCTATTGGGATAGCCGTGATCTTCGATTAGCGGGGCGACTTGGAGTTGTACCTTGAGCTTATGACAACTAGAAGCGGATACTTGATAGTACACACCCTTCCAAGTGCGAGATACAGCCGGTGGTCGCTCTCTCTCTCGGGGGATATGAGGAGGGATAGCATGGGTAAGGATTATTGCTATGTGATGTTACTTGGAGGACTTGGTTGTCTTCTCCATACACATTGCAAGGCAGGAGTCGAGCGTAGTCTTTGTTAAGACTAGCTATCACCTCTTATTACGGCGATTCTGCCGGATTCAGTCCCTTGATATGGCCTTTCCACATATATCCATGCATATGTAGTGTAGCTCCTTGCTTTCATGAGTACTTTGGATAGTACTCACGGTTGCCCGTTCCCCTTTTCCCCTACCTTTACTAGGTTCGCAACTTGAACGATGGGCAGAGGCGAGCGGCCACACTTCCGGCTGACTACTACTCTTGGAGGTGCCTACTACTTACGTGCAGCCCAGCGGCGACCAGGAGTAACCTAGGAGGATCCCGAGGCGGGGAGGCCTGCTCCTCTTCGATCTGTAATCCAGTTTGTGCTAGCCATCTTATGACAAGCTTGTTTAACTTATATGCAGTACTTTCCGGATATTGTTGCTTCGCTGACTTCGTCTATGATCGAGCACTTGTATTATTCGAGCCCTCGAGGCCCTGGCTTGTATTATGATGCTTATGACTTATTTTATTTGTAGAGTTGTGTTGTGATATCTTCCATTGAGTCCCACGATCTTGATCGTACACATTTAGCGTGCATGATTGATGTAATGCGATTGAATCGGGCGTCACCTAATAAATCTTGGACTAGATTAAGTGATAAATTCTCCTCATTGCTGCATATGAAGGGTATGTTCTTGATGCACCGCTAGGTGATAGACCTATTGCAGGAAGCGGTCATGACGTTATGAGCGTTTGACAATAGCTCGGTTATGATGAGTACTTGATATGTTTAATTGCTGCACCATGCACGGCT
>JAHIAM010003062.1:0-37438 GCA_021605205.1 Aegilops longissima
GAACTTTTGCCATCGGGCATATCACCTGAAACCAGGAGAGATGGGAAGTTTTGCGTGTATAAACAAAGATGATAAGCTTACATCAATTCTATCAATTTCAAATAGAAAATAAAGGTAAGTTCAAAATATCAATAGCATAATTTGGCATTGTTTATAATGGGGGCTTCACCACACTTTGGATTACCATGTCAACATAACAAGCATAGATGAAAAAAGAAAATCATTGTATCTATTTTGGATAATGTGCATGGCATGTTGTTCATATCATGACCACATCAATAAGATAAAGCAGGAGATGACAAGGTGCAAGCGTGGGCTGCTTCACCACACCTTTGGATTATAGATCCACAAAACCAAGCATACATATAGGGAGTATTAAGTAATGTGCATGGTATGAATAAGAAATTTGGTTTTACAAAAAACTTAGAACTTTGGTTCTTACGAACATGCATTTTGGTAGAAACAACAAACTAAACAACGATGGCGATAGGGGTATGAGCAAATTAAACAGAGTTGAGGATAAAGGCTTTAGAAGGATGACTTACATTAACGATTAACACCGGCTTTATAATGCCCTTCTCCATGTCAAGGAAGGATAACTCAAAATTTCAGCACATAATCTTCTTCATAAGCATTGCTGTACTCTACATTTTGTAGAAGTAATTATAGATATGATAATCTTTGGAAGGGATGGGATAATGAAGATAAGATGCAGATTGATGCTACATAATCAACTACCAATCCAATACAAGCGTTAATGACAAAATTCGACAAGAGCAATGGGCTACATACGCTTGGCATTTCTGTATTCTACTTGTTGGTAAGATTAAATATAGATCTGATCTTTTTAGTAAATGGTGGGTGAGGAGATAAGATGAGAATGCTACAAAATGAACCAATCCCTCTTCCCATAATACAAGAGTGTCTTGAACCGGTGTCGTACAAAACATTCTTATATTATGGGGCGGAGGGAGTAGTTGTTAATGTAAATGTGATAGACCACATTAGTCCTTACGAGATGGAGCTAAACCTCTTCAAAAGCATTGGGTTGATTCTAAATTTGTGTAAGAGTCCATCGATCTTATAATGTCCCAAATGGGCGTTCGAGGCTAACATGTGGGTGATGCTACAAATCAAACAGCTATGAAAGTAAGTATGGTCATACAGGCAAGGGTACTCACAAGAGCAATGCGATTATGGGTATAGTTGCGAGATTCTTGGTCCCTTGAGCGAATGTTCTTACGCTACATTTTCGTACAAGTGAGACATTAAGGCAAATGCAGAAATGTAGTCAAATTGTGATGTGATATCATGGACGGTACCTTAGCTGCAACCAAGACCAATGTGTAACAAGATTATTCCAGTCACCGTCGGATAAATGTAGCGGAGACTTTCTGAAATTTCGTTGGAGGCTTGCCAGCGAAGTCGCTTGCCTCGGTAGAACGATACTTCATCAACGAGTGCTTGAAAGCGCAACCAACTCTTGCTCTCATCACAATCGTTTGCTCCTCACCTATTTAAAGAATGAAATCTTGTGTCTTACATCGGTGAAACATATCAGTAATGACCATGAATAACATTAGTACATTACTTATCGTAAGTTCGGAGGAAGAGCTGAATTGTTACGTATGCGGTATAATCTTTCCATGAAGGAAAGATCCAAAGTTCTGACAACAACATAAGCCGTCTTCTAAACTAGGTAGAAATGGAGCAGGGGTCCTATTTGCTGCAATTGGGTCTCTACGGTTGAAAAGGTTTGTGGCGGATTTGGTGTACCTTTCTTTGGAATGGGGGTTTTCGTAAATGGTGGTGCTATGTCAATTGGATAATCATCTTTGTTTCTTGCATTGGGGTTCTGCTTGAGTTGGGGCATCGAAATGACCCGGTGTAGTAGGGCTAGAGTCGCTAGAGTTGGGGTATTGTTGTGGGCGGTGATATTGCCTACACCTAATGGGCTATTTGATTTATCGGTGCCACTACCTTTTCCAAATACTTTGCTTGTGCTCCTCACGATCACAATCGCCCTCTTCCTTTTGAATGTCGATACACAAGAACAACATTTGAATGGATAAATATGGTATGATGGCAGATGGAATATGTCTGAAAATGGATAGGTAGGGTATTCACATACGATGTGTAAACTAAGCTAATGGCAGTTCAACAAAGTAGAAGCAATCAAAGCATCGTTGCAAGATATTGCGAGCAATGTAACCTTGGAAGTTAGAGCAAAGTACCTTGATGGGTGAATAAGATAGGGCATCTTCCTCGGCTCCTCCACTAGGGAGCTACATTGACAGGTCTCCCTCTAGCTCAGAATCCTTTAGGATCATATTACGAGCATGAATGACATAGGTGGAGAGCATTTGCATTGCATTGCATCCGGACTTGATTTCAGTCCTTAATGCCAAGTTTGACAGCCATGGCATTGTTACGCTTTATTCTTTTCATGCAAACAAGCTCATAATCATTAAGATGCGTTCGAATCTGAGATTCATGAAAACATAAAAAGTAGTCAATTATCTATGGAATGCATTGCAGATTCAACTCGGAGGTGTCTCCTATAAACCCTGCATATGCAAATTCACCTCCCCAACCGTCTTGACGGACCACACCGAAATACAAACCCTTATGTCTCTATAACGGAGGCACACATTTCAAAACTGAAGTAGGAACATTAGAATCATATGAAATTAGTATTTGAACAAATAAACTAAGCAATTATGAGTGGCGTAATGTTTAGCTTCAAGGATGGAGTGTTGGTAGTGTGACACAAACAAGTAGGCAGATTGTATTCCATGTAAAGATTGAAACCTATGTAAAAAGTTGGAAATGACACTTTCTTTCTATACAATGCGGTGTTGTTACCCACAATGATGGAAGAGATCACATGAAATACTATTCACTCGGTCTCGGTTCCGGTATTTAGAAGCGGGTGGTCCACCTAAAGAATATTGACAACAAATATGACAAGGCAAGCATAGATGTAGTGAATCAATCATTTACTTGTGAGCTTATTAGGACAAGTATGCAGAATTTAATCGATAGAGACCGTCAAAATCTGAATGAAGAAGTTTGTCTAGCACTTATTGTTTGCAACTAATCGGCGTGAATAATTGGATATTATATCGAATGAGTAAGAAAGGCAAGTAAAATTGTCAAAAACCTGGCTTGTGGTAATGGGTCAATGTCACTCGACCAACAATCCAAAATGACTAGTTTACTTAGGGCGAATTTTGAAAACCTTGAACTTTAGAGGTACTAAAATTACGAAATACATCGAACCTTTAAGTGTAGGTAGCACTAAGCACACAACAAACCCTAATGACAGTCCTGCCTAATGAGTAATGAATCAATTATAAAATGGGTAATGAGGGTGGTTCTTTGAGTGTTGAGGCGTATCTCGGGATAAATCGGGTTGGCTTGGTGGGTCTTGCCTGAGCCTGAGCGGACTAGGAAGGTAGGCGCGGGGCTGAGGCGGTGACTTTGTTGGCGGCTCCTGGCCTCTGTTAGTCCGTCTCCTCCTAAGTCATCCGTCAGGGGAGACAAGTCGCCGTCGAGGTGGTGAGTAGAGATCGAGCCTTGGAAACGAGAGGAATCGGGGCTGGGGCGACCCAAAATCCAGGTGGGCGGCCCACCATGGGCCCCAGAGATACACACGGCGGAACATGCATTTTGAAACTAATTTAGGAACATTTAGTGACCAATTAAACAACTCTGTTTTAATAATATCATATTGTATTTGAACATCTAAGCTTGTTTAGCTTGATCGTGGAGCGATGTTTTATGACCGAAGCCATTACGATGTATAGTGATCATAAAAGGGAAACTCTAAGCATATTTTTTTAGCAAAGAGGTTTCCCCCGATTTCTATTAAAGAAACCACCACGGAACCAACATGATCAATTAAACCCTAAGCATGATCAATTAAACCGTATTATGGCTGTGCCATGGCAGATTTGAAGGCAAAGAGAAATGATATTTAGCATCCATTGTTTGCTTTGAACTAAGAACCAAATTCTAAGAGCTGAAAAGAAAGTAGAGTAACCAAGTTAAGATCTATTTTTGGTTGAGATCAAAAAGTTGAGGAGATATGGTACCACCTCTCTTGCGGTCGTGTAGGCATCGAGGTGCGATGGTGTCGGTGGCGTTGATGCGATCTGCTGACGGTAGATGGGTGCATCGGGGATAAGTCCGTTGCGGTGGAAGAGAAAGGTCGTGTGGCGGCCCGGCAAAGAGGGCAGCGCCGATGAAGCGAAGGGGTGATGCAAGGCTATTGGTCCGTCGCCGTGGATGAAAGCGTCCATCTCTAGCGATGGGCGACCGGTCTTGGTAGCGCTCGGCATGGTGGAGGGCGGTGGCGATGGATGTGGTGGAGGGCGGCGATGGATGGGGTGGGGGAGGAGGCTGGTGTGGGATGGGTGTTCTACGCGGACGGTGTATGAATGGGAAAATGGAGGGAGAATCGGGGAACCATGTTTTTGGGGCCGCACATGAAATATGGGAAAGATTACAAACTTAGCCCCGTTTAAAATTTGGGCGTCTCGTCGGTTGGGGATAGACGGTAATCTATCGCCAATATTTGACGATTTCGGCGAGAGAGGTGGTTGGTGCCTGGTTGGCGCCCATAGGCGTATGAAACGGAGCTGATAGGTAGAGGCGGTTGTGTCACGTCGAGTGAAGTTACAAACCTGCCTAATGAAAATATTTGCCTACATCGATTTGTTTGAGCGAGTTTGTTCCCGTGTATGAATGAATGGAGAATGGAGAAAGCAGGGTCTTTAGGACGAGCTTGAATCGAATGTGTTTCGCCCATGTTTGATGCCCACGTGTGGAATGGGCTCAAAGGTGGTCGTGTCACGTCTAATTGAAGTTACTAACCTACCCCTATTTAGAAGCGATTAAAATCGGGCGATGGATTGTCCGTGTAATGGGTGACGGTAATTTCCATCTCCCAAACACTTGGCCGGGACGTAGGCGTGGGAGTGGACATTTTTACTTCTTTCAAATTTTGGGACAATAAGCATCCACGTTTACCGGCAACTAAATTGAATCCATTTGTATTCTATATGAATCTTTAAATCATTCTATGTGTTTTATATATCTTCAAAGGGCGACAAAGATGTATTCCTTTGTCATATATGAATATGTTTTACAAATGCCGATACTAAAATTAGAAACTAGTATCCAGTTTAAGGTGAATTCGAATATTTGGAACACTTCATGTCCAACTCAAATGTCTACGCAGCATAATGTGTACTCCCATTTAGAATATGTACACAAGTGATGTATCAAGATTCACATACGAGTCAATCAACCAGAATGTACGAACTAACGAGACATATAAACACTTATAGAGTATATGGATCAATAATATCAACTAACATCATAAGCCAGGCATTGTACTTTTTTGGCTACAACAACATCCTTTTTAGCCAGCATCTTGGCCCTTTCCGATCGTGCCACTTATGGTCCATCTATACTACTACTATTGCTGAATGCACATTCATCCCGATTAGCATATTTGTAGGTGCATACGACAATCCAAATGAAATGTCTCGAGTCTTATCAATTAATATAGACTTGTGCTCAAATAAAATTACAAACCAAAAAACAAAAAAAACAATTATTACATGATCTCTAAAACAAATGGTTTGATTGATTACATGAACAAACACAAAGGTTATTCAACTATGGAAAGAACATTTCACCTATGATTTATCAAGTAGGAATTTAATTTCCTTTATTCCTTGGACCTTAACAATCTAGTGGTCTCGGCTTGCTTCATTTTGAAATCCACCAAATATTTAATGGTTGTCTTGAGTCTTGCTTGTGATTGTGTTGTTTGCTTCCTCAACATGTCAACTTCATCTCTAAGTGCAAGCGAGAATCTCTTTCTACCACTAGTTTAGCCTCTAGAGCATCGGCAGTTGGCAATTCATAATGCTGCGATTGGGCTGGTGCCCTTCTTTGTGGGATGATACAGCGTCCATGGGGACCTCGCTCTTTGATCTTGGGCTAACCTGTTTTGCCATTAAAGTTCCGATTGGATTCAGAAAAGTTGAAGTTAGCAAAAGCGTCTCAAGCTGGGAGTTATAACAACAAACCAGTTAAACAAACAAAGAGATTAAAGAGTTTCAATTGGATGCTGAAAAGTACTCCCTCGGTCCCATAATGTAAAGGCGTTTTTAACACTATGCTAGTGTCAAAAACGTTCCTATATTATGGGATGAGAAATGATTATTAACATCATTGTAACCCATTTATTTAGCAACAAGCAGTTAAACAAACAAGTAGATATTTAAGTTAAGGCAAACAGGTAATTCTTAACGATGGTATCAAACACATAGATAAGGCATGATCTACAATATGATTAACGAGTTGTGCCATTATGTAATCGATAGCAAACTAAATTAAGCCAAACAGCGTAATTGAACAATTTTGCAATAAGTGGCTAACTAAAATTCAGAAGTCAGGTGGCCGAACTTACACTAGTTCTTTGTGCAGAACACTGCAACTTCTTTTTCGCTTACAAGGTTGTACAAAGAGTCCATGGCATCAATTGCTTGGATCGCGGTCCCAATACTTCTTTCTTCCCACACTGCATGGGTAAGTCGAATGGTTAATCTGGTAAGATAGTGCGTCCTTGATATGTTATATGAGGGCGTGTAGTCAAACTAGTTGTAGCCAAACACATCACAGCTGGCTTTTCTTGTATATTTCATGCGATTACTTTTGGCATATCGAGATCTAAGCAATCTACAATAGGATGAAAAATGGCATCCTTCACATTATTGGTGAACTCAGGTTCATAGAAACAAGCAATTCAACCATTTTGTGGGTAAATCAAAAGCGCCCACTGGAATAATTTTCACTATCCAATCATACTGCATAAAAAGGCGGCGCCACCATAGGGGCTGGTATGGTGGCCGCCTCGGTTGGTGGAAAGTGTGCACCTAGTTTGAGTCGTCGAGGTTGGCCCGCTAGTTTTGTTAGTCCCAGCATGCGAAGCGAGCAATGTAAAAAATGAAGAAAAATGTTTCAATTTGGATGGGCCAATAACATAAGTGCAAGGCAGGCCCTATAGCAGGCTCAGCGGCCCAAGCGGCGCCCTCCGTATCGATCGATGGCAGGAAAAATCCCAATTCATTAGCTCCGGCCTCGAGTCTGGTTCGCTCCTAACCTAGCCTGCGCCGTTAGACGGACCGTACAACACTTCCTCGCGCCCTCGTTGGAGGCGTGCGGGCTTCAAGCTGAGCGGAAGGACAAGAAGATGAAGATCCAACCACAGGTGTAGCCTGCGTGGGAGGCAGCGTGGCGGCAACGGGCATGGCATCGAGCTTGCATAAGCAGACGATCGCAGCAAGCAAGTAGCATGCTACAACGAGCAGGTACATCACATCCTGATTATATCTAATTCAACTCTTCAATTTCTGGCCAATAGTTAAACTGGCGGTGTTGTAAAACTGCTTGTATGTAGGGAATCTATGAGAAAATGAAACCAATTTCTACTTATTTTATAACTCCCCAATCAATCTTGAACTAACTTAAATCTGATGTATCTAATCAAGTTTAAGTGCAAACATACAAGCTCATGTTGTTCTTGAGCTGAAGTGTCTAATGAGCAATTGCTAATGAAGGATTTGATGCAAACATTTACATGCTCATTGATGAACATATAGTGTCTAATGGGGATCTAATGCAAGCATTTTGCAAGCTCATTGAAGGATTTAGTGTCTAATGATGATCTACTATGTTGAGAGAGCAGAGATTTGCAGGCATTGATGACAAGCAAATTATAGTGCATTTTTATAGCTTGAGAGAAATGTCGAGGCCATCTACGAGAAAGTCCCGTATCATGACAACATAGCATAAATACTTTTCTAATCTGTTGTTTGAATGGAATACTTATGCGGGATAGATATATTGATATGCAGTTTGCGCGCTTTGGTTATCGTGCAATTACACTTGATATTTTCAGCGAGAGAACAAATAATTCAAGCAATGCAGACCATGTTTGTAGTCCTTGTACACCATGTTGCATTTGTGTTTTTTGGTGCTTGCATCATTTAGTGTTTATAATCTGAACTACTTTGGATCATTAGCTGGTTTTCAAAGTGCATGTAGCTTCACATTTCTCAAGTTATGTTGATTTAGTAGTGCAAGTGCCTTCGTATTTTTTAAGTTAAATGTTAGCCTAGTAACTTGAATTAGTGGATCAGCCACTTTGCACACAAATCACCACGAATGCCGTTATGAATTAAATGAAATACAAGGACTTCGCTAGCTTGTGTACAGGCTCACTGCGCAGCTCTGCTTGCTTTGGATGTTCCATGTACAAGTCCATGTTACCACTTGCTTGGATGTGCGGGCCTTGTGCTCCTTGCATCCCCTCGCATTTTGACATGGCGAATGGTTGATCAAATAAGAGAATCGACCTTGATGTTGTACGGAGGGACAAAGATGCTTACAGGTTATCGTGTGTGCGGGATGTGTACCGGATCCGTAGCCCGTCATGCTTCGCTAAAATGGATTTGCTTGTTTGAGATGATTTCTCGAGAAGAAATAAGAGTTAAAATCGAGTTGCATAGGCGTGTAAGCTAAGAAAGCGGTGAAAGGATATCAAACATCGTCGGAACGGTGCACAAAGGAGTGATGTGTGGATACCTAGTTCGGGCGTTTGGGCATGCTCGCCTATAGCTGGAAGTGCGGGTCACTTGAGCCGTTGAGGTGATCGTTGGCGTTGGCTGGCGCGGATGCAGATCTTGAGTGGCGGCGGAGGCGCTTCACGATCGCAGTGGGCAGACCGTTGGTGAAGCCCCAGCGGCCTCGAGGCGAGAGTGTGCCGATGTGCTCGGTGAAGTAGCCCGGTGAGCTGGGAGGCGGCGTCGGTGAAGCGCTTTGATGCGGTGGAACTTCGGTGTCTGTGAGGCACGTTGGTTGCGGTGGCCGGCGTTGTCGGTGGACCACCGGTGCGGTGGGCGAGGGCATAGATGAGGTAGCTCCGGTGCGGTGGTGAAGACGCGACCGTCGTCTTCATCGTTGTCGTCCGCACAGAGGTGGGAGCGGTGGGGAAAAGAAAGGCGAGGCGCGATTCGGGGATGGCGGAATGGGGATTTGAGCAATCTGGGCATGGAAGGGGCGGTGGAGAGAGAGATTTTGCGGGGCTGGAATCGGGGCCCGGATATTTCAATCGAAACATGGAAGCGAACTTATATTGTCGTCGTCCTTTTGTTTTGGGGGAGGGTGGGTGGCTGGGTGCTACTGCGTTCGTCCGACACCGCGACCACCTCGGCGGGACTATGCTCCGGTGCCTTAAGGCACCTGCCTTTATGTCCATGACATGTGGGCCAACAATTGGCTGGCCCACATGTCGATCCTGAAGGCGGTTGCCTTTAAAACTCGAAGCAGCGTCGACCCGACGACCACAATGCACTGGTGCGCCTACATTTGAGAATGCAAGCGAATCTTCTTTCATTTGCAAGCGAATCTGTATGTATTACCATGCGTGTTTTCCTTGCAATAATTAGTCATTGAAGCGAGATACTCCATCCGTTCACTTTTGTAAATCGTTTGAGACAACTTAAAATGAACTTTTTTGCATATGCGAAATGTCTTCAAGGTCTTATAAAGTGAGCAGAAGGAGTACTATAAATTAATTAATGAGGAGTTATTTGAAAAAAAATGAAGCAGTACCCACGCTGGTGGATTAGAGTGTGTCACATAATTAGTTATTTGAATTAGAGTGTGTGTCATGTAGTTAGTTATTTGAATTAGAGTGTGTGTCACGTGGCGATCTCTAATTCTAACGTGGATTTAGCATTTCACTGTATCCACTGCTTTTTTAATACAAATTCATATGTATATGATGAACACCATGGTAGTGAGAAAACTTTTGGATGGATTCAAACATATGACCTACAAAATAGCACAACAAATTGAGCCAATGTCAACTTTTGAAACTTAGTATGGCACGAATTGAAATAATTACCGTATGCACGGTCCTCGGTTCAAATCTTACAATGTACACGAATTGAAACATCGATATTAAGTCTCGTACTATGTACATTCAAATGTTGTTTTAGCCCCCCAGCACAAAGCGCTACATACTTCACTGTCGGTCAATCTTCCTCTAACCACCTTAGCAAGCTATCGGTTTCCAACACACGTTCATTATTTCTCTCCATGTTTGATCTCTAAGTCTCTCAACTACACACCCCTTTTTCCACTCTGTTACCAAATGTATTTACCTCACACACCGCCATTGCACCCCATGTCAGGCTCTCTCCCCCCTCTCCCTCTCACCCTCTCGCTAAATACATGCATTGCCTATCTAGCCCCCCCAACCTCTCGTGCTTGCAGACGCGTTGTATATCTAAGTCACTCCCTCAAGGCTCTCTCTCTTTCTTCCATGCAATGAGCCACACTCGCTCAATCTAGCTCTCTTTATTTGAGTCTCGTTTAATCTCGTTTTCTTTCACACACAAATGATATATCTCCTGTTAGAGCCTCGATCGACACCTCTATCTCTCTCCATGCAGATTGTCTATCTAGGTCAGTCCATCCAAGCCGCCGCCACTCTTTCGACCTCATGGTGGGCCACGCTCACTCAATCTCTCTCTCTCTATCTATCTATCTCTATCTCTCGCTCTATCACTATCTCTCTCTCCGTATGTCTCGATTTACCTCGCTCTCTCTCCATATACTCTCTCACGCACATCGTCTATCTAGGTCACTCTCTCCAACCCGTCTCACTCTTTCGATCGCTTGCGGCGACCCTATGTGATCGGTTGACCTTGCTTCCTCACGCACAAAATATATCTACCGTCTGTATTTGGATCATCTCTCAAGCTCTATCTTACAGCCCTCACCCTTACCAAAAGCTCAATCGGACAATATCTCTCGGAGCATATATATTTGTTCAATGAATGTGGGACCACACTCACTTTGTCTCTCTATCTATATGTCTCGATTGTTGCTTTCTCATCTACCGTATCTTCCCGCGTTGAAGCTACTACCTCTCCATCCCTCATAAAGTCGGAGCTATTTACATTGAGAGGGCACTCCAACCTTGGATTAATTTGTGTAGGCATTTATTCGATGTCGGTTTAGATTATATTTTGAGTAGCATTACACACAACTTCTCCAACGCACCGTTGCAACCCGCATAACTCCCTAGTTGATTTCCCTCGGCTCGGTCATCCGCTCTCTTGCGTCCTTTCTAGCCTTCAACGTCGCACCATGGTATTATTGAAAAAACTATGTTGTTCTCTTTAATTATTATAAATAAGCTACAAAACTACACACGATAGTCCACTTGGAATGGAACAAATTTGACCCACAAATTAAAGTGCTACAAACTACACACGAGGGGCCCACATGTCATGAAACAAATTTGGACCCATATACAAATTAAAAATAAAGGCGAGGATCGAACATGCGACGGGCCTTCAAGCCGCGTCAATAGGCAACATCACATAGAATAGCAATGTTTGTTGTACCCCTTTGTTCACATAATGTTTTTATATTACCACAACCTAATTAATGGATAACATGTAATATTATATTTAGTACTGGTTACTATGTTTGCCTTCACTTCTTGGTGGGTTCCATGTGTGCTCTCTCTCTCCTCCCTTCTGCGTTTGGCCTGCGGGCAAACAGGAAGAACTTCATGAGGCGATGTTGCGTTGACCATATCTGGGCCAGCGTTCACAAGTCACGACACCAGTTTCACGTACTAGCAGCACTAGTCGGTGAAATGCGTGCAATGCGTTAATTTGGAAGTATATTAAGTGCATGCGGATATTAACTACTAGGATATTATTTGCGTGTTGTCATGTGATTGCTTTATTTTGGCATGAAATTAACTGCAGCTAAGCGTGTTGGCGCTTTCGACATTAAACAGTCTAGGTCGTTGGATGACAAGAGAATACATGTGGCTTGATGGCGTTTTATATTTAATTTGATCTGCTCTAGCGAGAACATTCATCGATCAAACCATACATTTCGTTCAGTCGACTCCGACTTTAAATTATCTGACGATCGATATAAAATAAGCAAAAATGATAAGCGTTCGAATTTTAATCATTGCAATCGAGCGTTTTTCATGGCTAATTTGATTATCTTGGCGGTGGCGGGGGCATCTCGTGATGAGAGCGGCTCCTCTCACGTACTCTTGTATTATGTCGAACCCACTAACCGAAAGCAATGACGGCGGCGTCTTGCGCCGTTGTTGGCGTACTCACAGATGTTAGCCTAGCTTCAAGGAAGCCAAAAATGTTCAGACTTCGGCGAGTCAGCTGCGAGGGCGTTGGTGCAAGAAGAAGCGGTCGACGGCGACCATCATGCGGCTGAGAACGCGCGCACATGGCGAGGTAGCGCTGTCAGCAGCCTTGTCAACGGTAGCGACCGTATTTGAACGATGTGCGAAGAGCGCCGTCGTGCAATGCGCATTACACGCGGCGGCATCTGTTGGCAGTGCCAGGCGCGAAAATCGGCGAGGACCTCGTGAAACCTGTGGCATCAAGCTCGGCGACAATGTCGGCTCCCGGCCCATCAATTCCCGCGGGATGGCGTTTGGCGCAATCGAAGCGGCAGGGCCGGAGCAGGGAGGGGAGACGTGAGCGGCGTCTTCGTAGCAAGGCAGTTCAAGCTTCGTCCCAGCGCCTTATGTTCTTGAGACTCCGCTTTGGTGTCTTCCTCATGAAACTAGAACACTAAGGGCAGACCATCAATGATGATGCGACATGGCGTACGTTTAGGTCGAGGCTAGTTGGAGGTAGGCGGCGAGGAGAATCGAGAGAGGAAGAGAGGATTGTAGCGATCACGGGTAGTGCGGGGTTGATTTTAAACTGCTGGCGCGGCGACATTAAAAGTGGGAGCAGTTGGGGACGGCGGTGGGCGGCGGAGCCTGGTCAAAGGCTCGCCTCTCGGTGAGAATGCACTGCAATGATCTGCTCGCCGCGCCTCCACGACAATTGGCCTTGGCGATGCGCTTTCGCCGCGCATATGCACATCGACTCTGCGCTTCTTGGGGCGGCACTGCCGATGAAGCGGGGACTCGTGGCGGCACGCGTGGCGCCTGAGTTTCAATAGTGAAAGCGTTAAGCCTTAACGTGACAGGTCTTTGTTCCAAAATACCTTGGCTCTTCATTTGTGCAACTTGTCATAAGCAGCTTGTCTCGAATTGAAGAAAAAACTTGCAAAGTAATATTGTGCCATATCAACGACCATGCTCAGTTTAAGAATTTATGCTCACTTTTGGATTTTCTGAAATTTAAGATCCGAGGATTGAAACAATATCATAACCTGCATCATGCAATAAATTTTCAAGCCGTACATTTTCTGTTGTATTTCTTAAGAAAGGATTTGGTCGAACATTTTGTAGTTAAACCTCCTTTCCGGTTTATAGGGCTCAATTCAAAATCTCACCAACCAAGGTAGATGGTGAGTGGTGGAACAATTATTGTAGTTTGCAAAACCACTCAATTAATGCTTGCTTTTTCCTCAAAAAATTGTGTTTATGAATGCATTAATTTACGCAATGCATGCATGCATAAAGTACATGCATTGGTCAATTTTCTCTTAATACTTGCATGTAATGATTTATTTGCACCTTGAAATCTGAACATGTGATGAGAACAACAAATTGAGACTTATAAAATGGGAAAACAAAAATTTTGAGATAAGCCCTATAAGCCGGAAAGGAGGAGTAAAGGATAATCCTTCGCCATGCCGGTGCATTGCACGATATATTAACTCAAGTACTGAAAGCACGAACAAAGCGGGCTCAATTAAATGCTCATCTGGTGTAGTAGTAGTAGTACTAGGCAATGCAGTTGACGGGTGACCTTATACGGCGAGAATTGAACCCGTGCTCGGCACGGTAGAGTAACGTTGTCTATAGTTACTAAAGCATCCCTCCGTTGTTCATCGGTAGTCATTATGGACCGGGGACATGAGGGAATTTCCTAGGGCTGGAATTCTGGCGCGGATATTTCGACTTGAAGCGTGAATTTGGGTGGTTGGGGTTGCCTAATGTGCGTACCACGATACGCATACGAGAACACGAGCCCGTTTTTAGGATCAACACGAGCCAAGGTGCGGCTGGATGCGCGTTGGGTCCTACCATTTGAGAATCTGAAAGGAACCTTTTAAATTGCGAGCGAATCTATGTGTATTACAATACCCGTATTTTCCTTGCAAATACTAATCTCAACGTGGTAATTGATTTATGACGAGTTGTTGAATTAGAGTGAATTTGTGATATAGTGATCTCAACGTGGATTTCACATTTCATGGTATCCTAGTAAGTTTTCAATGCAAATTCAAATTTAAAAGATGAACAATATGGAGGTGAGAAAACTTTGTATGTATCAAGCATATGACCCACACACACACACACACACACACATGAACACAACAACAATCCAATAAGTATAGTGCATCTATTTTTCCAACCCATGCATGTATGACACGAGTTCAAAAATACTCCTTCTATTCCTAAATATTAGTCTTTTAGAGTTCAACAAGTGACTACATACGGAGCAAAATGAGTGAATCTAGACTCTAAAATATGTCTATATACATCCGTATGTGCCAGTCCATTTGAAGCCTCTAAAAGACTAATATTTAGGAACAAAAAAGATAAAATGTAAGACATCCATGGTCCTCAGTTCAATATTTAAAATGAACATGAAGCTGAAACATGAATATTAAGTCTAGTACTACAGATACATGCCAATGTTGTGTTTAAGCGGAGCTATGATTGTCGAGGGTCAACCCCTCGACCTTAGATAAAATTGTGGAGCTCTGTTTAGGGTTGTTTAGATTATATTTGTCGTATTTCGGGTTCAACCAGATCCTTGAGGTTGACCTCCCAGGGGTCATGGCGGAATTTCCCCCTACTTAGGCTCCGCAGCGTTGATGGTTTTGCAAGGATCTAAACTAGGAAGAAAGAACACACAAGGGACTGAGGTTTATACTAGTTAGGGCCACCATTATGGTGTAATACCCTACTCTAGTTTGTGGTGTGGTGGATTGCCTCGGGGCTGATGATGAAGCGATTACAAAGGAAGAACAGCTCTCGCAGGTGTTCTTGGGCTGGTCGATGAAGCGCTTGGGTGAGTTCAATCGCCTCTCTCTCTCTCTCTCTCTCTCTCTCTCTCTCTCTCTCTGCTAGGGCTCTATCTGATTACACCTACTTGTCTCCAGTCTGTCCCCTCTCTTCGTGGTGGCTAGTCCTATTTATAGGGGGAGGCCTGGGCCTCTTCCCAAATATTGATGGGGGGGCGCCAACAATTAGCCATTTGAAGGGAACATCTAGTACACTTATCGACTAAAGTTGGTCTTGGCTGCCAAAGGCTCAGCGGCAGTGGCGCCGTCCTAGGCTCCACAATGACCTCCTTCGTGCCGCTCTCTGCTGGTCTTGGTCTTGTTGCACAGGCGGTAACCTTTGCTGATGCCTTGGCCTGTGCTTGCCCCTTTGCACCAAAAGGGAGAGGGAGACACTATGCGGTGGCGCCCGCTTTGGTCTTGATCGTCATGGCTTGCGTCACGGGGCACCCTCGGGAGGTACCTGCCTTGATCTCTCTCGCCTCCTCGTGAGCACTGCAGCGAGGCTGCTCTGAGGAAGGTTCGGTCGTCCAGCCCATGTCCAGCCCCTCGCGAGGATCTTGAGCTGAGTGATGAAGGCTGGGTCGTCTTTGAGCCCCGCCAGAGCCACGCGCTGTGGTCCATGAGCAGGCAGTCTGGGGACCCCGTTCCCAAGCATGACAGTAGCCCAGACCCCAAGCGCCGGACACAGCTTAGCGAGAGAAGCAAAGGGCAAGTCTGACCCTTGGGCCCCAACAGCTGTGACCTTAGGCGCAGCGTGGCGATTGGTTGGTCGTGAGCGCCTCCGCTTCCCACGATCCCTTGGCAGCTGCGCATGACTTGTCAAGTCCTGCATCTTGAAAGCAGGTCATGATTACTGTGATCGTGAGGCCGATGGTTGGCCTCCTCGGCTATAAAGTGCGGGATGGCGCAAGCCCTTCAATCCATCCCTCTTGCTACTCCTTTCTCTGCATGGCTCCGTCGAAGAGGTTCTCGGCCGCGGAGAAAGGGAAAGCCCGCCAGGTTGGGCGACTCTCCCCGCCAAGCGTGGTCGAGGCCGTCTCCATAAGCATCCTGCGGGCTCCGTGGCGCCTCCATGATCGTGGAAGCCGATCCCTGCGTGGCGATGGGTGCGAGTTGTCGATGGGGCGTGCGACACAGCGCGACCCCTAACCGCACTTCCATTGGCGGAGAGTGCTGCCGGAGTTAAATCGTTAATGGTCGATGGAGCCGACCATTTTTTGCTCCGGCTTCCCGCTTCTTCTGGGTGAGCTTCCGGCCGGCGCTCTGGTGACCTCGGCTTCAGGCGGACGGTTGTTGCGTGCGGGGCCTCCACGGGTTTCATTGGAGGGTCTTCCGTCGCTGGGAGAGTGGCCTGACCTGGGCGTAAGCGTTGCCTGCGACTTGAGCGACGATGCACCGCACTTCAAGTTGAGCGGCGGCGCCACCCTCTCGTGAGGTGTTGGGAGAAAACCGATCGCGGCGGTGCTACCGAAAGCGATGACCCGTGACCGTGGACCCAGCCCGATGATGGCCGGGATGAAGACGGCCGAGCGGCGTGGTCGGCGGTGCTCGGAGCTCATCGAGCCTCGGCGGCTCTCCCGAGACGACAGCTCCTCCAGCGGTGGCGCGACCAGCCCCGTGCCGTCGCGCCGCTTTGGAAGAGAGGAAGGTAGCGAGTCAGCCCGCCGCCCAGCGCCTCGGTGAAGCGAGAGTCTGGCTAAGCTCGGAGGCGATCGCGGGCCTTCGCCGCGATGATTGGCATCGAGTAGCGTTGTGCCTAGTTTTTTCCTTCCTGTAAAGAAAGTAGTGTTGGGCCCGTGGGGCGTGCAAAACTTATTTCTGTTAATTACCATGTTGTTTACTGCTATTCTTTGTCTTTGTGCTATCGTGCCACATGCCCGGCGTGCGGATTTACTTTCATGGGGGGACTTATCGGCGGTTTTAAGCCTCTCGAGGCCAAGGCCTCGTCGAATGCTTCATGTCCTGCAAGGATTAGTCAGGAGGGGTAACTGTTGGAAATATGCCCTAGAGGCAATGATAAATTAGTTATTATTATATTTCCTTGTTCATGATAATCGTTTATTATTCATGCTATAATTGTATTGACCGGAAACAGCAATACATGTGTGGATACATAGACAACACCATGTCCCTAGTAAGCCTCTAGTTGACTAGCTCGTTGATCAATAGATGGTTACGGTTTCACGACCATGGACATTGGATGTCATTGATAGCAGGATCACATCATTAGGAGAATGATGTGATGGACAGACAATCCTAAGCCTAGCACAAAAGATCGTGTAGTTAGGTATGCTAAAGCTTTTCTAATGTCAAGTATCTTTTCCTTAGACCATGAGATTGTGCAACTCCGGATACCGTAGGAATGCTTTGGGTGTACCAAAGCGTCCTGGCGTGGCTTGGGTGGCTATAAAGGTGCATTACAGGTATCTCCGAAAGTGTCGTTGGGTTGTACGAATCAGAGGCTGAGTTGTCACTCCGTGTAAGCGGAGAGGTATCTCTGAGGCCCTCGGTAGGACATCATCATAATGTGCACAATGTGACCAAGGGGTTGATCACGGGATGATGTGTTCTGAGCGAGTAAAGAGACTTGCCGATATGAAGATTGAACAAGGTATCGGTATCTGCGACGATCGAATCTCGGGCAAGTACAATCTACCGCTAGACAAAGGGAGTTGTATCACGGGATCGATTGAGTCCTTGACATACGTGGTTCATCGATGAGATCATCGTGGAACATGTAGGAGCCAACATGGGTATCCAGATCCCTGTTGGTTATTGACGGAGAAACGTCTCGGTCATATACGCTTGTCTCCGAACCGTGGGGTCTACACATAAGGTTCGGTGGCGCTAGGGTTATAAAGGAAGCTTGTATGTGGTTGCTGAATGTTGTTGAGTCCCGGATGAGATCCCAGACGTCTAAGGAGTTCGGAATGATCCGGAGGTAAAGATTTATATAGGAAGTCTGTTTTGGTAGCAGGAAAAAGTTTGGGCGATATCGGTAATGTCTGGGGACGCAACGAGAGGTCACGGGGTCCTGAAGTGGGGCCACATGCTCAAGAGGCATACATGGGCCAAGTGTGAGAGGGCAACAGCCCCGGTGGA
This sequence comes from Aegilops longissima, assembly GCA_021605205.1. NCBI lineage: Eukaryota > Viridiplantae > Streptophyta > Magnoliopsida > Poales > Poaceae > Aegilops > Aegilops longissima. The sequence goes on from JAHIAM010003062.1 coordinate 18,217, forward strand.
GCTAGGCGCCTCCACCCATGGCCCATCTCACTTAGAAGGGGAGAGGGCAAACCCTAAGGGCGGATGGGCCTTAAGGCCCATACTCCTGCGCCTCCCTCTCCCCCTTCAACCGCATACCCAATAGATGGGTTTGGGGCTGCCGCCCCCTAGGGTGGGAACCCTAGAGGCGCACCCTCCTCCCTCTCCCCTATATAAATAGAGGCACAGGGCTGCCCATAACACATGAGAACTTCTCCTCTCGTTGGCGCAGCCCTGCATCTCTTCTTCCTCCTCTCCCTTGGTGCTTGGCCCGAAGCCTGCGGGATGCCACGCTTCTCCCATCACCACCATGCCGTTGTGCTGCTGCTGGATGGAGTCTTCCTCAACCTCTCCCTCTCTCCTTGCTGGATCAAGGCGTGGGAGGCGTCACTTGGCTGTCGTGTGTTGAGCAGCGGAGGTGCGTCCGTTCGGCACTTGATCATCGGTGATCCCTGAATCACGGCCAGATCGACTCCTTCAACCCCGTTCACATGAGCGCTTCCGCTTAACGATCTACAAGGGTATGTAGATGCACTCTCCTTCCCTCGTTGCTAGTTTCTCCATAGATAGATCTTGGTGACCGTGGGAAAATTTTGAATTTATACTCGTTCCCCAGCGATAACTTCCGGCCTCGATTGTGGAAGCGACCGACCCGAACCATGTGTCCGGCGTCGCGATGCCCGTGGGGCTCGGACTGGGAGGGGTGCTCCCGTAGCGGACCTGGATAGGAGAGCTTCAAGCGTCGGGGCGAGAAAACACTTTCGCGAGGTGCCGTGCTGCTCCTTCGCGAGACTTGCGCGAGAGAAATCGTGGCAAGATAGCGAAAAAGACAAAGAGTCACAAACTAAGGACGGCAATAACTCCAATAAAACTTCAAATGAGAATGAACAGGCCAACCGTGGAAAGCAAATAGAAAAAGCGGCGTCCGGCACCTAATCTAGTCTTGGCGTCTTCTCACCCGGTAGCGGAGCTAAGTGCTGCCCACTTGGGCATGGGCGGGGCCCGGGGCTGAGGCGGCGCTCTGAGACTCGGGCGTGTACAACCCATTCATTATTACGTGAGAGTGTCACAGGCGGCGAGCTTCACAGGCATTGGCCTTCTTCACAGCCTCCGGGCCTTTCTCGGGAAAATGGGCTTCACAGGCGTTTGCCTTCTTCACAGGCTCCGGGCCTTTCTCAGAAAAATAAGCTTCACAGGCGTTTGCCTTCTTCACAGGCTCCGGGCCTTTCTCGAAAAAATAAGCTTCACAGGCGTTTGCCTTCTTCACAGGCTCCGGGCCTTTCTCGGAAAAATAAGCTTCCGCAGGCGTTTGCCTTCTTCCGAGCTCCGGGCCTTTCTGGGAAAAATAAGCTTCACCGGCGTTTGCCTTCTTCACGGGCTCGGGCCTTTCTTCAAGGTAGAACTTCGGAGGTCTTTGGATGTTCCGCAGCGTTGGGATAGGCACCCCTCCACGAGTCTCAAGCGTGCGGGCCGGGACTAAACATGAACAACCTTGAGCGGGCCCTCCCACATGGGAGAGAGCTTGTACAACCCTTCACTGGAGAGGACCCGTCGATGCGAGGTCCCCTACCTCAAGAGTCCTCGGGCGGATGTTGCGGCGATGGTATCGCTGCGGCGCTGTTGATGCCTGCTCGCTCGCCGCTGCTGCCTCTCGATGATGTTCCTCCCACGGCCGAGATCCGTCCCCCGCATGGGCGTCCTGCTGCGCCTCGTCGAGCGCCGGGACCCGTGCGGGCGGCGCTTGACCTCGTGAGGAGGGCGGCCGCTCCGTGAAGCGAGGAAGAAGCGGGGTCTCGCCCGGTTGGCTTGCAGCGGTGATGCGGATGGACCACAACCTGGCTGGGCTTCGTCGTGCCGGCCCCGCCCATGAGCCTCCGGCTTCTTCTTGAAGGTCCTGGTTTTGAGGCCCTTGAGGACCTCAGCGTTAGCTCGCTTCGGCACTGGCCGTTACTCCGAGGTGCGCCATTGAGCGTAGCATATCTGCGTTCAAGGTTAGCACAATATGTTTTGAAGAGGTTGCTAGTGACTGCTGCTAACCGTTGTCGGTGATGATGCGGTTAGGCACCCCAAACCCGGCTCATGAGGGCCCACGATGAACTTGACGCGAGCCGGCGGGATGGTGCGGACAGCTTCCTCCTCCAGCCCACTTGGTGAATTTGTCCTGACGGCGGCGTAGAGGTAGTGATAGCCCCTGGCGCCCTGGGAACAGGGCCTAGAATGTCCGATCCCCAAACTGCGAATGGCCATGAAAGGGGTATAGTTTGCAGACCCCCGCGGTGATGGATCTGCTTGGCGTGAAATTGGCGAGGCCTCGCAAGCCTTTACCCAGGCTCGGCGTCTGCCCCAGTCTTTGTGGGCCTGTAGAACCCGCTCGCGGAATGCCTTGCGGCAGCGAGGGTTAGCGATGATGAGTGATGCCCACGGTCTCCGTGGGTATGTCTTCCGGCAATTCCTTCCCTGCTCTACAGGAATGCAGCGCGGGACCACGTCATTCGGCCGCCTCGATAAAGCTCTCCATCACACGATGCACGATGAGGCCATGGCTTGCCCGCCACATGCTCCGCCTCCTCCTCCTTCTCCGGCAGGGTTCCACCCGTATCAAGTAGCTCTTGAGCTCTGTGATCCAAGCACCCCTCCACGAGGCTCCAACGCCGAGGAAGCAGGTATGCCCCTGAGCCGGGCCGCATGCGGGGCTCGGGCTGAGGCGGTGGGGAGGCCTCCTCCGAGGTTGTGCCCGGCTCGATAGTAGCGGTTGCGGCGAGGGCTGAAAGTGTCGCTATTCGAAGGCGCCCGGGCTCTGAGGCAGCCACCTTGGCGCCCTCTTGGTGATGTCATCCGCCTCACGATTGGTCTTTGCGAGGCGCATCTTTGTAGCTCCGGCCCCAGAACTATTTCTCCATCCTGCAGAACCTCCGCAAGGTAGGCCTCCATGTGCTCGTCCTTGGCTCGTATATCTTGTTGGAGAAGTTGGCGAGGTTGTGAATCTCCCTTGATGATGACGCGCTTTACCCCCAGCTGCTGCGGCCCTCGGGCCGGCTATCGAACCTTCATACTCTGTATGTTGTTGGAGACCTTTTCCCCATCTTTGGAAGCAGGCTGCCGCAGCGTAATAGAGCTTGTCTGAGTAGGGATCTGAGACTGCGTCGGCCCCAGCGCCATGTCGGAGAATACCCCCATCGAAGTACATGACCCAGCCGTCCGGTGCCTCGCTCCCCGGAGAAAGTGATCGGTCTTCGCCTGCTTCGAGGTCAGGTGCCTCCGTCCATTCTGCCATGAAATTTGCCAAAGCGCCCCCTTGATGACTCTGGTTGTGATGAATTCTAGCTGAAGCAGCTTGCGAGTTCGATGTTCCACTAAGCGACTCTCCCGGCTGAGTTGGGGCTCTGAGCACCATCTCCGGAGGAATATCTTGAGGAGCGACCTTGATGGGGCGACCTTGGAAAATAGTGTAAGTAGCTTGCATGAGGCTACCAGCAGTCTGAGCAGGAGTTTTTGGGGCATGGGGGTACAGCGCCCTCGCACCGTCTTGCGGAAGTACCTTGGGTGTTCGGCGAGTAGGAGTCTTGGTGAGCCCGTGCCCTCGGAGGTCACGACACCTCGGTGAGGCGGAGCCCCCGGCACACGGCTGCTGGCCAGCGGCCTCTTGACCCCTAGGGGCACCTTCCTGCTAAGGCTGGTTTCCATCTACCGAGGTTGTGACCTTCGTGAGGCCTTCTTAGTCTTGTGCCGCCCAGCCGGGGCCGTGGCAGGCGTGTACGCAACCTTGATCTGGCGCTCTGCCGAACCGCCACTAGAGTTCTATTTGGCGGAGTAGGGTGTGGCGAGATAGAAACACCGAGGCTCGGCGGGCGTGTGCGCGACCATCACGGGAGGCTAGTGAGGTACCTCTTGAGTTCTTGGAATGCCTTGTTGGCCTCTTGGTCCATTCAAAGGGCCCTTCTTCTTCATCGACTTGAAGAATGGTAGTGCTCGTTCGCCCGGCTTGGAGATCAAGCGTCTAAGCCAGATCCGCAGCGCCCGGTGAAATTCTGCATTTCCCTGAGGGTCTTTGGCGGGCTCATGTCTTGATTGCTTTGGCCTTTTCGGGTTGGCCTCGATGCCCCTATGGGACACGAGGAAACCCAGGAGCTTGACTGAGGGGACTCCGAATACACACTTCTCCGGGTTGAACCGCAGATCCACTTTATCGAGGCTCAGCGAAGGTTTCTTCCAAATCACATATCGGGGTTTCGCCTCCCAAGACTTCACTACGATGTCATCGATGTGCGCTTGGCATTCCTCTCGATTGTGGGCCCGAGGCGATGTGCATCACCCGGCGAAAGGTCGCGCCTCGTTGCACAACCAAAGCGGCATGCGGTATAGCGGTACACTCCGCGCGGGGCCAGGAAGCCGTTTTTCCCGTCTTCCACCGCCATCTTGATCGGTGATAGCACGAAGGCATCCGAGAAGCTGACAGAGTCACACTCAAAGCGGTGGGTCGGCGATCTGGTCGATCTGAAGCGGAAGCGGATCGTGGGCAGGCCTTGTTGAGGTTGGTGAAGTCGACACACATCGTTCCTTTCCCCCTTTTTTGGCATGACAAGCTGGGTTGGCCGCCAATCCGGTAGCGGACCTCGCGAATAACCCCTGCTGCTTCTAACTTGCGAGTCTCTTGACGATAAAAGATTGTTTCTCTATGGACTGTCTCCTCGCCTTTTTGCTTCCACGGCACGCGGCGTTGGGGCACCGTTGAGTGATGCTCAACCCGCCCCTCGGGACCCCGCCAGCTAATCGGAGTCCCCATCTGCGAACACTTTCTTGTTTGCGGCGTAGGAACTTCACCAAGGCCTCCTCCTGCTCGGGTTCAAGGTTTGCACCTATGGTGAAGGTGGCGTCGGTGGACCCGCCCTCGTCGGCCAGCACCTGCTTGGTCTCCCCACTTGTTTTGAGTGAATACACCTTCTTCTTGGATGGCGTAGCCTTGAGCTCTGGGGCATCGGCGTGATGGGCCGTGCAGCGCAGCCGCCTGATGAAAACAAGCTTGGCGCCCTGCGGTGCATCTCCGTTGTTTCTGACACGGTAAGGGGCCTTCGCTTCTCCGGCATCTTCATGAGGTTATCACGCGGGTGAGTTGCTGCCATGAACGGGTCAAGGCGAATAACCAAGGATGGCATTGTAGGGGAGGAGCCGATGGGGGCGATGTCGAAGTCGATCAGCTCCGTCGCGGTAGATGTCGCGAGTGCGAAAGGTCACCGGGAGAAGTGTGTCGAGGCGGTGGAATCGCTCGACTCCCAAAAAAGGCACTGCTTGGGCTGGAGCGCTCTGGTGGCACATGGAGGAGGTGAAGGCCTCCACAGAGAAACACGTTGAGGCTGGCTCCGCCCGTTGATGAGGTCTGGTGAGCGGCCACGCCATGATGGTGGGCGTGCCGCACATAAGGAGGCGCACCCGATCCGGCGGGGTTGGAGGGTGATCGTCTCGGTTGAAGAGCAGATCAGCCTCGGGCGCCACTCGGCCCGGCGAGGCTCGCCTTGGCGCTTCGGAAGGCGGCAGCGTCTGGTGGGTGAACAACAGCGTGGCGGCTTGAAGGTGGCGCCGATGAGCGCCTAGGAAACTGCGGCCGGCAAGGCGCCCGGCTGGCGCGGTGATAAATGAGAGTAAAGTCGCGCTCCCCAGGCACTGCTTTCGTTCCCTTTCGACCGGTGAGGCGTCGGCGGCGGCGGCGAGAACGGCGAAGCGCCCGATCGGGAAACCATCAGGCGACTCGGCAGCGAAACTTGCCGGCAGCTTCGGTGCGGGCTTAGCGGCGTCGCCATGGACATGACCGCGAACCACCGCGACCAGCGGAAGAAAATTCGGCGCACCCTACGCACGCCAAATGTCGGTTCGGGTTCGGCGGACCCTTGAGGTTGAACACTTGGGTGTCTTGAGATTTTCCCCTACCGGCTCCGCGCGTTGATGGTTTGCAAGGATCTAAACTAGGAAGAAGAACACACAAGGGACACGAGGTTTATACTAGTTGGGCCACCATTGTGGTGTAATACCCTACTCTAGTTTGTGGTGTGGTGGATTGCCTCGGGGGCTGATGATGAGCAGTACAAAGGAAGAACAGCCTCGCGAGGTGTTCTTGGGCTGGTGCGATGGGCTGCTTGGGTGAGTTCAATCGCCTCTCTCTCTGCTAGGGCTATATCTGATTACACCTACTTGTCTCCAGTCTGTCCCCTCTCTTTGTGGTGGCTAGTCCTATTTATAGGGGGAGGCCCTGGGCCTCTTCCCAAATATTGAGCGGGGAGGGCACCAACAATTGGCCATTTTGAAGGGGAACATCTAGTACACTTATCCTAACTAAAATTGGTCTTGGCTGCCAAGGCGCTCGGCAGTGGCAGTCCGGGCTCCACGATGACCTCCTTCCTGCCGCTCTGCTGGTCTTGGTCTTGTTGCACCGAAGCGGTAACCTTTGCCTGATGCCTTGGCCTGTGCTTGCCCCCTTTGCACCAAAAGGGGAAACGAGGACACTGTGCGGTGGCGCCACTTGGCGCCCGCTGGTCTTAATCGTCATGGCTTGCGTCATGGGGCACCCTCGGGAGTACCACGCCTTGATCTCTCCGCCTCCTCATGAGCCTGCACACAAGGCTGCTCTGAGGAAGGTTCTGTCGTCCGCCCCATCAGTCCCTCGCGAGGTCTTGAGCTTAGTGATGGTGGGCGTCTTTGGGCCCCCACTTGAGCCCAGCGGCGCCAGGCGAGAACAAAGTCAGGGACCCCGTTCCCGCAGCCGACAATATTGTCCCCACCCTCCCAACCACCGATTGGTTGTGCACCCCTCCTCCAGGAGATTTTCATGTGCCCCATACCTTAGATGCTATATCCCGTCTAGAGCTTGCTTGGAGCTTGTAGATCTGAGATATAGCAGCTCACATGATGTGTCTTAATTTTTTGCGGGAAACCTTGATGAGTTTGAGAATTGCACACAATTTGTACAAAAACTACTTAGATGCCCTTTGATCCCATATCAAGCGACCTCGAAGCTTCGTATCACGTAGCATCTAAGATGAAGGAGGACATCATATTCTCTCTGTATGTAAGAATATCATGTGCTACCACACCTTAGATGCTTTGGTGATACAAGCTCTTCGGAGGCATTGGTTGTGACCCAACACCTCCTCGGTGGTTCGAATGGTTTTTCTTGAGAAAAAGCCCAAAGAATTGGCCACTTCTTACAAGCACAAAGAGCGCTCGAGATGCCATTGGATCTCAGATCAAGCGACCTCCAAGCTCGTATCACCGTAGCATCAAGCTGCGATAGCACCTTATGTTTTCTTGCGGAGAGTATGAGGTGCTCCTTTTACGTAGATTCTATGGTGATACGAGTTCACTGAGATCTAATGGCCTGATAGGAGGTTTGAATGTTTTTGCAATATCTGGTGATAGAGTTTGGGAAATCTGCTTGAGAAGTACAAGTACTATGCATATGCCATCGATCATTGATCATCGACCTAGATGCTCATATCACCGTGGCGGGTAATTAAGCTATGGGGAGCACCTAATATGAGCACCGGGGAGCCGTTGGATCGAAGATGCGGCGGCACACGAGGAACTGAATGTTTTATTTGCAAAAAAAATCTTTGGAGAGTTTGGAAGTGCGCATAATTACAAAGACTACTCCCAAGCCATTGGATCTCACTTCAACAGATGTAAAACTTCGTATCACCATAGTATCTAAGCTGCAGGGGTGGATGTGATATTCTATACATTTGTCATTTTGTTCAGTAAACTTGCAAAATCGTGTAACTTCGATGCCGTTACTTGTCTAACCCGCGCAAAGTGTTTGTTCAAAAACCATCCTACACTGAAATATCGGAACAACCACGGGGTCCCACTTGTCATTAATCAAATTTGGACCTAAAACTAACAAATCTGAAAGCGAGATTCGAGCGGCAACCTGGACTACAAAGCGTAAATCGATAGCTTTACGAAAAAATGAGCGTTTGTTGGCTTTGTCCCATAACTTGATTTTATACAGCACTTGCGTTGAGTAGAGTAGAGGAGTGCCTCGTCAACACGTGCATGACATTTGTCTCACTTCTGGTGGGTCCCAGTCTGTGATCTCAATCTCTCTTCTCTCCATGGTCTAACATTTGCAGGGCACACACGAGCGGCTTAGCTTGCCGTGGTGTTATTACAACTAAAAAAAAGCTTGGAAAATGAAGAATCGCCTAGAACAAGAGAGCGTGCTGTGGCTGGTCGAGAGGAGCTAAGCTGTGCCACGTTTGCATGATGAAGCTGTGTGGCTAGTGGGGTGTTTCACGACCGGTGGCTGGGTCAGTCGAACCATACTACTGTCGATATAGTATATTTTACACGCACATTTTCCTCCGTGCTTAGGCGCGTGGCACACCCTACCAGCGGTTTGAGGGTCCTCTCGGGTGGTGCCATATATATTCTTCTGACACGGGGCGCCCTACCGCAGCGTTTTGGGTCCTCCTCGGTCGTAAGCGCGAAGCAAGTAAATGAGTCATCAAATCACGAAAGACCACCTTTCCCTACGCCCCGGTGAAGCACGGTGGCTAGCTAGTTGGGCTAGTTCGACCGATTAGCTAGCCGCCGCCACATTTGTTTTCACCTTTTTTATCTACTTGCGGCGGTAAATTTAAATATCCACCACAGCGTTGCTCACGGTGTTTGGAGTGCGGCAGGATTTTTAATTTTTTGATTGGCGAGGGAGCAGTAGCTGCGGGATTTTTAATTTTTGATTGGCGGGAGGCGGTAGCGGTAGCAATTAGTCACGATGACTCCGCTTGTAAAACCCTTTGCTCCTGATGTGAGAAGTCGTCGGTGGTGTTTACCGTGGTGAAAACCAAGATTCCCAGCTCCTCGGCTGGCTCCCTCCGCCTTCCAGTGGGTGCATTGCCTTTCAGCCCGTTTCTCCCCTTTGCTTCCTCTCCCCATTGCTTCTACCTAGTGCCATGGCGCGTAGCAAATCCACGAGTCGAGGTGGGCGCTCGACACAGAGCTCCATGCCAGAGATCACGGAGCTGGGGCCAGGACATGGAGCTCCGTGAGCTCAAGGAGGAGGTGCCATGCTCCTCTATTATGTGCGGGAGTTCACGAAGCTTCAAAAGCAGCGTCCACCACAAAGATGCTTGAGGTGTGGCGGCGTTGCTGGCGGCGGGAGATCGCGATAGAGCCATCGGAGGAGCTGGGCTGTAGGCCTTGGCGCAGATGTGGCGAGGTCGAGATCGCCTCGGCCACTTGGTGAACCAAGTTACCGCGCCTGCGATGTTGTTGGCTGCGCGATGCCTACCATCGTGCCAGGCCTGCGATACCGACCGTCGGGCTAAACCCATTCGACCACCCGGTCGACTTCAGCGCCTCGGCTTAACGACAGCCATCTCCTTCTTCACCTATATCTCACGAGGAGCTGAGTACGTCTCCAGGCGATGGTGGGTCTTGGCTGGACAAGGAGGGTTCTCGGCGCTGCCGTCGCCGTTGCAGGCGAATCCTTTCGAGGCTCCGTCACGGAATCCATACCGTGCCATTGGGCGCCCGTCTTTGACGAGCTGGATCCCGTCGGCAGGAAGGCGGAGCTCTGTGGCGGTTGCACCCTGCATCACCAGCGTCGTGCGCCTCGAGAAGCGAGAGGACTTGGTGGTGTTTGAGCGCCCTCTGCATGGGCATGTCCATGTCTCGGCGCAACATGACCGTTGGATCAAACTCGGGGCAGTGCGAGATCAATCCTTTATAGCACAAAGCGTGTGGATGTGTTTGGTTGCATTCTCATCTCAATATAGTTGTTTCCTCTTCGTGTATTTTTGTCAACCTACTAGTGTGGACTCATGCACCCTTCATGCACTTCACTTAAACACCCAAAAGTGGGTGAGAAGGAAGTTTTGCTCCCATCCTGTGCACCCTTCATACACCACTGTCTAACACTATAGGATGTGCTTCATATGGTTCATGTTTAGGTGAGTCTTTGTCACCCGTACTCTTCGTGCTTATTTGTGGACCTAGTTACATTAACATTGATCTCACCGTTCATTCTCGGACGGACGATCGAAAAAGCGGTAGTATGTTACTTATAGGAGTAGTTGACATCGCACAACATCATTTCATTATCGTCATATCTTACTACACTAGCAACAAGATTGTGTAATCTTGACGTCTGAACCTTGCACATGCCTAGTAGTAGGAAGCTTGTGTAGGTTCAAGTAGCTCTTGTGTTTCGCACTCCTCCGTCGTTAAGAGTGGAAAGCGCTTAGCTGTAATCATTTTTTCTTGAGAATGAAAAGCAGTGGACACGCTCTCTGCGTCGGATCCTCCTCGACCATGCACTAAATTACTCACTTTAGCCCGGCGTGTGGGACAGCCCGGCCACTGGTCCACCACCATGCACTAAATTACTCAGTAGTAGAGTGACGGTAGACTACCTGATTAATTTGCGTAGTAATGCCCAATGAGTCATCAAATCCACAAAACCCCCTCCTTTCAGATGATAAGTTGGACCAGGCGAAGCAACCATCATTTCACTCTTCTCTCTCGGCTTCCTCTCTCTGAAGAAAAACCCCACTCGCCCGCTTCTCCCTCATCTAGATTTCTCCCTTCACTCTTCTCTCTCAGCTTCCTCTCTTGGATGGGCCGGGAGGACAGCCCGGCGTGATGTCTATGGCTCAAGCCAAAACCGTCGAGGCTCATGAGTGCAGCGCCAAGCACCCTTGAGACTACGCAGACAAGCTCAAAGCCATCTCTGTCAAGCCCCCTCTCAGGATCCCTCATTAAACAAGTCCAGGTAATGTCTCTTGTTGTGATCTTTTCTCGATCTTGATCTTGTTTTTCATCTAACTGCAGTACTAATCTTGGTAGTACAACTTTACGGGTGATCTTGCATGTGATTTTAGTGCCAAAATGACAGTTCTAAATTCCTCTTTTGACCAAAACATGCAGTGGTTGACACTGATTTCTTATAGATTACTTTCAACTACTCCCTCTGTCCCAAATTTCTTGTCTTAGATTTGTCTAGATATGGATGTATCTAATACTAAAATGTGACTTCATACATCCATATCTAGACAAATCTAAGACAAAATAAAACGGAGAAAGTACTATAATTTATCAATGCTACCTTTTAGAGGGTATTTGTCTCGATAACTTGTGTTATGGATATTGCATGTAATCCCTCTGCTCTCATGCCTTTGAAGACATGTTCTAGTGTCTTTGTTCACTCATTTCTAAATGCGTTATATGTGAGTCATATATGGAGTATAATATCAAGAAATCATCTTATATTTCTGAGCGGAGGTAGTAATGAAATATGGTTTTACGTTTGAACTAGAACCAGGTCCATGGGTGGAGATGAAGTTCTCAAAGTCATGTCGTGTGAACTAGAAGACGATGATGAGTTCAAGCTGCCGAGAACTATCCAGCTCTTTGTGTCCTTGTCGCCTACGTGTCTGAGACTAGTGTTTTCACTGTAGCATTGTTGTTAGGCGTGTTCTCGAGGCTGTACTTAACCACTACAATTTCCTGGTTGTGCCTTCGATTCTGAAGGGTGTGGTTCTTGTAAAGCTTCCCAACAAATCGATGCGGTCTGTCTTTATCATCATGTTTATGAGTGGAAAGACCACTACAGTAGGTTCTCCAAGGTTGACAGGATGGTGATGGTGCATGTAGACATCTCACCACGAAGTCCATGGCCTAATCGATTATATGGGGTTCATCCGGTGGGTCGGTGGCAAGAAATAGTCTGCAGAGTTTAGTTGGTGCAACTTTGCTTGTCTGTAGTAAGTACTATTGTTTAGTACTTGATTAGTGTTTGTGAACCTGTATTGTTTATTAATGCTTGCGCTTTTTAGGTGTGTAGTCAGTCTCCCAGAGCGGTCTATGTTAATGTCTGTCCCTCAATTGATCTGTACATTTTGAAGTATCCGGATCATATTTTTTGTGAGGGCGGTTTTATCAATTATGGTTACACTCCAATATCTGTATGCATTGCAGAGTCTATCGCACCCACGATTTCCAGTCCATGGATGTTGGTCCATATGATTTGTCACGACCTTTGGACTATCACCTTGTGGGAGTAAGCGAGGGCCCTGCATGCCCGCAGCGTGGTTGGACGATCAATCTTACATTTAGTACTTCAACATAGTGATTTCCTGGTAAGGATTCACTCGTGTCACATCAAGTAAATCTTATTGATTGTTGTCTAAATCTTATTGATTTAATGTCATGTTTTCTTTCTTTCCTGCAATTTTATGGATGCAGGTTTTGCCCATGTGACATTCATCACAAGAATAAACCGTTTGGTTTCTTTTCGATGGATATTTTTGCAGAGTTTCACTTCTTATGTCGTGTCGATAATGAAGAGCCTTGTCCATCACTTATATTCTTTGGAAAAAATTGGATCATCCGTTATGCAGTACAAACTGAATCCCTATGATGAGCTGCAGTTTGGTTTAACAAAAGCATACAATTAGTCCTTCGCGTTTAAAAAGAAATAAAGAAAAAACTGGATCGCGCAGTCCACGGATCCTAGTCAGGTGATTAAGCTAATCATAGCGGACCGGAACCACGATCGCATGTTGTCTACACGCAGATCGAGCACCGGCAGTTGCTCTAGCAGCGGTGGCGAAACTCAGTCGATCTAGTGAGGATTGAGGCACCGACAGCGTCGTGGATCGGTCGATCTACCGGGAGGATCGGGCATCGACACGGCACCGGCTCTACAAGGAGCACCATCTCCGGCGGCGGCAGCGGCTTGGCACCTGCACCAACACTTGCACTTGCATTTGGTGCAGCCGTGCGGTTGCACCGGCAGCGAGATGGGCTGCAGATTAAGCACTTCATATACCAAAGTCCTTACAAAAACCGACATGTCCACCTTCTTGGTAAGCATTGGCACGCCCAAGTGCTTCGTTCTTTTTCTTTCCATGTTGTTTCACATGATTCACTGTGTTGATCTAACTGTTTGGGTATGTCTTCTTGTTTGCAAACAGAGAATTCCTAGAGACAAGGAGGGGTCGTTCAACTATCAGGCGACCATCGGCCAAGTTTCTCTTACCATGCGCAGCCTTGGTGTGAATGAACCTGCTCAATATACCGTCAAAGTACAAAGGATGGTCGCATGATGATTGATGCTAAAGGATGGTCAAGGTTCAAATCTAAATCATATCTTGCGGTGGGGATGATGTCAAAATCAGAACTTTCTTGGCAAGGAGAGCTGGTCCAAATCAACTTTGAAATTCTTGATGCGACGCATAGCTGCGAACTGATCTATCCTCCGAGAGATTTTGATGTAATAATCGGCATGGTGAAACAAGTGTCCCGTGTGTATAAGTAGTCTGACAGTATTATTTATCACATGGTATATCGTTGATAAATTGCAACTCGATTGCTGGTTAGGAACTGTCGTTTGATTTCATTCCAACAGCTGCCGTGCTTTATTCAATTTTGTGTATTAAGCCTTGCGGCGACATCTAAAACCAGCGCGATACCGATCGCTTGCAATATGAAAAGCGCTGAGTAGAACACATGGGCCCCCAAACATGCGAGGTTAGGCGACTGCCCAAAGTCGAGACCGTGAGCCTATCTGAGTATTATATTCTCAGTTGAACCCCCATAAAAAAGCTGAACCCCCATAATGCCCGTGCGTTGCGGAGGGAGTATATTTCTCGGCAAGGTGAGCACGTGATATAAAAGATTTGTATATTTCTTCTGAGAGGGAGTATCTCTCTGTCAAAATATATATTTATGTGCAACTAGTTACTCCTGTCTTTCTACTTCCTTTACTTGATATGTGGGAGCAAGCCGTAGCAGGGGTCCACGTGCCATATGCACAAATTAGAGTGCACAACTTCACGGTAGACACACCCGGTCGTAAGCGCTGCGATAATGCCCAATGAGCCGTCAAATCACAACCCCCCTTTCCAGCTTTAGCGATAAGGCTGGACAGACGAACTGACAATATTTCACCGGGGCTGAATCCCTTCTCCCTCGTCTGCTTGTTCGGAGAAAACCCCCCTTCGGCGATTGCATAGGGTTTTCTCATGGAGAACTAAATGCAATTCTTCATCCATCCCGATAAATCCAAGTCCCTTGGTCGCGAGGTAATCCTAGGATGGCAGCCTTGCGTTGATGCATTTTTCTTCGTCTTGAATCTAGTGTGTTTTGATTGCGATTGCCCAAAGTGCGAGTACCCTACTGATTTCTAGCCCTCGGCGAGACGCATACACTTGTTCCTTCTCATCCTACCATAGCATTTTGAAAGCAGCATACAGTATGTTCCTAGAATCCTCTTCTCTATCCGGGAGGGTGGGGTTTTTGAACATGTTGTGTTGTCATATTATTTTTCATCGATTGTATTATTTGCTGCTGCCAAAACACATGTACTCAAGATGCTCGGCCTTGCCATAGCGAATACACTAGTTTAATGGTCACAGTGAAGATAAGCCATGGATATTACTTCCTAGTTGGGTTCATGAACCAAGAAGATCGCTGCTTTTTATGGCGAACTTGGATAAACTTTCTCAAGTGTTACGGTGAAAGTTGGCGCCATACGAATGTTGATGGAAATAGCGAACCTGCTCTCATCTTCACTGCGATCTTCCACCCGACATCGTTCAATTGTTCATCCATGTTAGTTTTGTATCTGGTTCTTGCTTGTTGCCTCGATTACTTCTTAATCCACCTATTACATCTAACTAATCACAATTTAACTTTAGAAGTAGCAGCGAATCTCTCACGAAGATGCTACATATAACTAATATTTTCTTATAATTGGTGTAGCACGTGTAGGTTTTTTCAGAGTTAAGCGATCCGCTTTCGTTTGTTACTCTGTAATAACTTCGGCTGTTACTAATGCTTGCTTGAAGTTGACTGGATCGACATCCACAAGTTCCTACACTTTATTGATTGTCTTGAGGTCCTTGTGGGGCGTTTCAATGGTGGAAGGCCTACGTGGGATATGTGTGCCTTTGCTGCACTCGTTGAACAGGTCCAAGCGTAATAGAAACTTATAGTACGAGCTGTTTTCTATTATATATGTTGTTCATAAACTATTGCTTATACACAGTTTCTATTTGTGATCTTCTTGAAACGAGGAACTGCCGAGTTCTATTGTTCCTATCTGGATGCTGACCATGGTGGGTTCGGACTTGCGCTTGGTCACAACATGATGTTTATGTCGACCTACTCAATTCCCCTTGGAGGTGAAAAGATACTTATTAGTGGGTGGTCTCGAGATAATGAAGGCCCGTCCATCTTGGAGAATAGGACCAGAAGATTATGTTCATGCTTTTCCATGGCTCTAAGCGAATATCCTGTTTATTGACCATGTTGCGAGATGAAGGCGCTTTAGGAAAGGTGTGTGGATCTTGGGGTGGTGCTGCACTGGCCTTGGCGGCCTCATCCTTTGTTAGCTGTAGGCAAACTACTCTTGAGGATGCTTTATGCAGTTGAACCTGTAAGTACTCATCACGCTTTGACTTTGGTTGTTAAGTGCCCTGCTGGTTTGAGTTAAGGTTGTTAAGTACTCCTTCTGCTTTTGCCGATTTATCGTGTTTCTTGATCCTGTCTTCCTCAGCCGCCAAAACCAAACCATCGCGCCTTGCGTGAGCACTTGCTTCCGCCTCCCACGGCTAGGCTGCCCTCAACGCCGCCTTGCGCCCACCGTCTCCTAAATCGTTAACGCCGACATCCGTCCACGCGCATGTTGAGTGCTACTCGCCCGTGGCGCCACCCTCTCGCGTTGTCAACATGGTCAACAAACAACACGAATCGGCGAAGAAAGTGGAGGATGAGCGATAGGGGCCCACTGCGTCGGTATGGAAAAATAAAATGCTTCCTCCTAGTGTTTTCGACATACGGGACCCACGATATTGTGGCGTATATAGTCAATAGACAAGAGAAGCAGCATGAAGATCGGTGACACACAGGGGCGTAGCTACTCGGCGATATTTTTTGTTTGGTATTGTTGAGATGGAGCGGGGGTTTGAAGCGGGCTGTGGCGCGTCTAGCCAGAGCTTATATTTTATGTTCACCATTTGACCAGCCATTCTATTTTTCTTTGTGAAAATGAGCCGAGTTTATTTTTCGAAGAATACCCAATCCGAGGCCTACTTATTTTTCATACGATGGGCTGCAACTCTTTCAAGGCTTTGCAAATCTTGAAAGTAATATGAAATGTGTTGTAAATATAAAAATAGATGACAAATTGGCAATTACTTTATAATTTCTCATTTTTTTACATTTTCAGATTCCTATTTCCTTTGGGCATTAACCTAATTCAAATATATCTTCAAAGTACTTTAAATCGGCTTGACATTTGGTATTAAAAATAGTTTGGAACCCGAAATATCGAAATTGGCCTAACCAAAAAAAACGGCGCAATAAATTGCATAAGAAGTTGCCATGAGCTATATATAAATTAAAAAAAGAGGGGTAGTGGGTTGTGGGCTGTTTAGTTGGCCAGCGTGCAGATTTTTAGTTATTATATACTCAACAAGCGATTCTAGCAGGCGTAACCGTTGGATGTCAACCGCGGCCGTCGTGTTCTTCAATCTCGATCTTCTTGCTCCAGCCACCAAAGCAGCGCGGCCGGACCGCCTACTCCGCCTCCTGTGGCGGATGTGCTGCGCGAGCCTCGGCGCCGCTACTACTCCACCGCTGGCGAGGCATCCCTCTACTCACCCACACCCTGTTATTCGTGGCGGCGATAGCCTCACCATGACCAAACGGTGAACCCTCGTACTCCTCTTAAATGCGGGCTTCCTTTGCCGCGTCTTCGGCTCCGCGTCGTCCCCTTCCTAGGGCTCACCTCGTCCACCGCCGTGGTGCTCTCGGCTGGCGTGGTCAATGTAGTCAACGGCCACTTCCATCGGAAGAGCTTGTCACGTGGAGAGGCGGTGGTGGGTCCACAGCGGCCTGAGAAGTGCCTCCTTATTACGCGGAAAATAATTATTCCTCCACACGACGGTTTGGGACCCTTTGGGCCGGCCACCGATATTCGCAACGTTTCCCACGACTCTTTGGGACCCACAATCGAGACCACCGTATTCATGAAAAAAAGTTTCCCCATTGTCGATTCGGACCCACGGAAGTGCCTCCTTATCGCACAAAAAAATGAATACCCCCACCGCTAGCTGGGAGCAAACTTGGTGGGAGGCTGACTTGTGGGCCTACTAAGTTGGTGGGGCGGAGGCCTTTGTCAACTTTAGTCAATATATGAACGATTCTAGCTCCGGTGACCGTCGATGTCCATCCATGACGTAGTGCTTCTTCAACCTCTGGTGTTCTTGCTCCGGCCAAGCAGTCTTGCCGGTCGTGCCTTTTCTCTGCCGCTCGTGGTTTGCTGTGATGCGGAGGCCTCACCTCCCCTACTACTCCCACGGCTGGCGAGCCATCCCTCTCGCACCCACACCCTTGTTGACTGCGGTGGCGGCAGCCTCACACATGACAGAGCAGTGAACCCTCATACTCCTCTCTGGCGTGGGCATCCAGTCGCGTCTTCCCGGCCGTGTCGTCCCCTTCCTAAGCCTCGCCGCCGTCCACCGCCTGGTGCTCTCGGTGCGGTGTGGTCAGCGTGGTCAGAATGGCTTCCATCGGGCGTGGGTATGCGTGGAGAGGTGACAGTGGGTCCACGACCGCAAACAAGGAAGTGCCTCCTTATTCTGCGCAAAATAATTATTCCTCCACACGACAGCGAGGACCCACCGGACGGGCCACCGTATTTACAAAAAAAACATTTCCCCTGTCTGCTGGGACCCACCGACTTCATCTTCGCCGCATAAGGAAGTGCGTCCGAAAAAAGGATTAGCCCACGACTCTTTGGACCCACCAGCTACATCTTCGCACGCAAGGAAGTGCGTCAGGGCAAAAAACCAAAACAATTCGCCCCCAGATTGCTGGGACCCACGGCTACATCTTGCGCGGCGAGGAAGTGCACGACGATCGGGACCCACCTGTCGAGCGTCGTAGCATTGTCATTCTGGTGATGACGTGTAAGTACATCTTGAATGGTTGTAGCGCCCCGCGTGTCGTAAATGGTGCGGGCGCGTAGCATGTACGCGTCGTCAGCGGCGAGTGCAAGAAAGAAAATCTGACCCGTGGGTGTACATCTGGTGGGGTCTCGAATGCCTACTCAGCGCGCTCGTCTGGCGAGGCTCGTGTACATCTTTGGGTCGGAGCGGAGAAATAACATAAATCGTGCGTGTTCATGGGAGCCAAACCGGTTTGGAGTCGGAATGGAATGCTAGTGCGTGTTCATCGGGAGGGCTTGGATGGAACATCACGATGGAAACAAGGCATGGCGTCACGCTGTGGAGGAAGCGGCCTTGTGTTCGACCGGCCACGTTGAAATGGGATCCTGTTCATCCGGAGAGTGCGGCGTCCGCAAAAGCGGAGAAGCGGACCTCCCTCACGGTCGAAGCAAGTCCCTGGCGTCGGGGAGGGTGTGGCGTCTGCAAAAATGGAGAAAGCGGACCTCCTACGGTCGAAATGGGGTCTGTTGATCGGGAGGGTGTGGCGTGCCGCCAAAGCGGACAAGCGGACTTGTGTTGGGCCTTCTCGAGTGGCAGCAGTCCCATTCGCCGGGAGGAGTGTGGCGTACCATAAAAGCAGGACTCCACGGGATCTTGTTCACCTCCACCGTCGACCTCCTCCGGCCTCCACGACTCAACCGTCGACCTCCGCCCGGCCTCCACGGGCTCCACATTCATCCAGCCTCCACTGCGCGCTACTCACAGCTCTTGTTCAACCACCCCTCTCCAGGCACCCCTCCACCGTCTGGTCATCCAGCCCTCCACCACGGGGTCTGTTCAACCACCCTCCGGCCACCCTCCACCGTCTCTGTTCATCCAGCCCTCCACACCACGGGTTCTGTTCATCCGAGAAACGCGCCACCGCTCCTTATTCATCAAACCCCATAACACTCATTTATTCATCCAGAGGCAGCCTCGTCGGCTATTAGCGGCGATGGCGAAGAATCGCTCCATCGGGTTCGATTAACGCCATCCATCGATCGCTCTGGTTCGATAGCAGCGTAACTTGCGATTACTGTCGCTCGGGTTCGATTAGAGCCCAACGCCTCGCTTTCGGGTTCAGTTAGAACCAGCGCCTCGCACTTTTACGCGCGTCGTCACGAGAGCAGCAGCATCGCTCGGCCCCGACCTCCCATCCGTAACCGGCAACTCACACAAATTTTCCTCCCCTTGCTTCTACCATGGTTTTTTCGCATGGA
>JAHIAM010003063.1:0-79429 GCA_021605205.1 Aegilops longissima
AGTGAGTAATAGTCCACGAAACGGGCCAGAATCGCCAAAACTGCGAGTGTTGATGACCGACACGTAAGCGCACCTTGGGGTTCGTCAATCGCGGAAATCAATCTGCGACCCCAAAACAGTGAGTAATAGTCCACGAAACGGGCCAGAATCGGCCAAAACTGCGAGTGTTGAAGACCGACACGTAAGCGCACCTTGGGGTCTGGCAATCGTGGAAAGCACTCCGGGGCCCCAAAACAGTGAGTAATAGTCCATGAAACGGGCCAGAATCGGCCAAAACTGTGAGTGTTGATGACCGACACGTAAGTGCACCTTAGGGTTCGTCAATCGTCGAAATCACTCTAGGACCCCAAAACAGTGAGCAATAGTCCACGAAACGGGCCAGAATCGGCCAAAACTGCGAGTGTTGATGACCGACACGTAAGCGCACCTTGGGGTTCGTCAATCGCGGAAATCAATCTGCGTCCCCAAAACAGTGAGTAATAGTCCACGAAACGGGCCAGAATCGGCCAAAACTATGAGTGTTGATGACCGACACGTAAGCGCACCTTGGGGTCCGTCAATCGTGGAAATCACTCTGGGGCCCCAAAACAGTGAGTAATAGTCCATGAAACGGGCCAGAATCGCCAAACTGCAAGTGTTGATGACCGACACGTAAGCGCACCTTTGGGTTAATCAATCGCGAACTCAATCTGCGTCCCCAAAGCAGTGAGTAATAGTCCATGAACGGGCCAGAATCGCCAAAATCATGAAGTGTTGATGACCGACACGTAAGCACACCTTGGGGTTCGTCAATCGCGGAAATCACTGTGGGACCCCAAAACAGTGAGTAATAGTCCATGAAACGGGCCAGAATCGGCCAAAACTGCAAGTGTTGATAACGACAGGTAAGCGCACCTTGGGGTTCGTAAATCGCGGAAATCAATCTGCGACCCCAAAACAGTGAGTAATAGTCCATGAAACGGGCCAGAATCGGCCAAAACTATGAGTGTTGATGACCGACACGTAAGCGCACCTTGGGGTTCATCAATCGTGGAAAACACTCCGGGACCCCAAAACAGTGAGTAATAGTCCATGAAACGGGCCAGAATCGCCAAAACTGCTAGTGTTGAAGACCGACACGTAAGCGCACCTTGGGGTTCATCAATCGCGGAAATCAATCTGCGTCCCCAAAACAGTGAGTAATAGTCCACGAAACGGGCCAGAATCGGCCAAAACTATGAGTGTTGATGACCGACACTTAAGCGCAACTTGGGGTTCGTCAATCGTGGAAAACACTCCGGGACCCCAAAACAGTGAGTAATAGTCCATGAAACGGGCCAGAATCGCCAAAACTGCGAGTGTTGATGACCGACACGTAAGCGCACCTTGGGGTTCGTCAATCGCGGAAATCAATCAAGGCCCCAAAACAGTGAGTAATAGTCCATAAACGGGCCGAATCGCCAAAACTGCGAGTGTTGATGACCGACACGTAAGCGCACCTTGGGGTTCGTCAATCGTGGAAATCACTCCGGTATCCCAAAACAGTGAGTAATAGTCCATGAAACGGGCCAGAATCGGCCAAAACTATGAGTGTTGATGACCGACACATAAGTGCACCTTAGGGTTCGTGAATCGTCGAAATCACTCTGGGACCCCAAAATAGTGAGTAATAGTCCATGAAACGGGCCAGAATCGGCCAAAACTATGAGTGTTGATGACCGACACGTAAGTGCACCTTAGGGTTCGCCAATCGTCGAAATCACTCTGGGACCCCAAAATAGTGAGTAATAGTCCATGAAACGGGCCAGAATCGGCCAAAACTGCAAGTGTTGATGACCGACACGTAAGCGCACCTTGGGGTTCGTCAATCGCGGAAATCAATCTGCGACCCCAAAACAGTGAGTAATAGTCCACGAAACGGGCCAGAATCGGCCAAAACTGCGAGTGTTGAAGACCGACACGTAAGCGCACCTTGGGGTCCGTCAATCGCGGAAATCAATCTGCGTCCCCAAAACAGTGAGTAATAGTCCATGAAACGGGCCAGAATCGGCCAAAACTATGAGTGTTGATGACCGACACGTAAGCGCACCTTAGGGTTCGTCAATCGTCGAAATCACTCTGGGACCCCAAAACAGTGAGTAATAGTCCACGAAACGGGCCAGAATCGCCAAAACTGCGAGTGTTGATGACCGACACGTAAGCGCACCTTGGGGTTCGTCAATCGCGGAAATCAATCACGGCCCCAAAACAGTGAGTAATAGTCCACGAAACGGGCCAGAATCGCCAAAACTGCGAGTGTTGATGACCGACACGTAAGCGCACCTTGGGGTCCGTCAATCGTGGAAATCACTCTGGGGCCCCAAAACAGTGAGTAATAGTCCATGAAACGGGCCAGAATCGGCCAAAACTGCAAGTGTTGATGACCGACACGTAAGCGCACCTTGGGGTTCGTCAATCGCGGAAATCAATCTGCGTCCCCAAAACAGTGAGTAATAGTCCACGAAACGGGCCAGAATCGCCAAAACTGCGAGTGTTGATGACCGACACGTAAGCGCACCTTGGGGTTCATCAATCGCGGAAATCACTGTGGGACCCCAAAACAGTGAGTAATAGTCCATGAACGGGCCAGAATCGCCAAAACTGCAAGTGTTGATACCAGACGTAAGCGCACCTTGGGGTTCGTCAATCGCGGAAATCAATCTGCGACCCCAAAACAGTGAGTAATAGTCCATGAAACGGGCCAGAATCGGCCAAAACTATGAGTGTTGATGACCGACACGTAAGCGCACCTTGGGGTTCGTCAATCGTGGAAAACACTCCGGGACCCCAAAACAGTGAGTAATAGTCCATGAAACGGGCCAGAATCGCCAAAACTGCGAGTGTTGAAGACCGACACGTAAGCGCACCTTGGGGTTCGTCAATCGCGGAAATCAATCTGCGTCCCCAAAACAGTGAGTAATAGTCCACAAAACGGGCCAGAATCGGCCAAAACTATGAGTGTTGATGACCGACACTTAAGCGCAACTTGGGGTTCGTCAATCGTGGAAAACACTCCTGGACCCCAAAACAGTGAGTAATAGTCCACGAAACGGGCCAGAATCGCCAAAACTGCGAGTGTTGATGACCGACACGTAAGCGCACCTTGGGGTTCGTCAATCGTGGAAATCACTCTGGGACCCCAAAACAGTGAGTAATAGTCCACGAACGGGCCATAATCGGCCAAATCTGAAAGTGTTGATGACCGACACGAAGCGCACCTTGGGGTTCGTCAATCGCGAAATCAATCTGCGACCCCAAAACAGTGAGTAATAGTCCACGAAACGGGCCAGAATCGGCCAAAACTGCGAGTGTTGAAGACCGACACGTAAGCGCACCTTGGGGTTCGTCAATCGTGGAAATCACTCCGGGACCCCAAAACAGTGAGTAATAGTCCATGAAACGGGCCAGAATCGGCCAAAACTATGAGTGTTGATGACCGACACGTAAGTGCACCTTAGGGTTCGTCAATCGTCGAAATCACTCTGGCACCCCAAAATAGTGAGTAATAGTCCATGAAACGGGCCAGAATCGGCCAAAACTGCGAGTGTTGATGACCGACACGTAAGCGCACCTTGGGGTTCGTCAATCGTCGAAATCACTCTGGGACCCCAAAATAGTGAGTAATAGTCCATGAACGGGCCAGAATCGCCAAAACTATGAGTGTTGATGACCGACACGTAAGTGCACCTTGGGGTTCGCCAATCGAAATCACTCACGGGACCCCAAAATAGTGAGTAATAGTCCATGAAACATGCCAGAATCGCCAAAACTGCAAGTGTTGATGACCGACACGTAAGCGCACCTTGGGGTTCGTCAATCGCGGAAATCAATCTGCGACCCCAAAACAGTGAGTAATAGTCCACGAAACGGGCCAGAATCGGCCAAAACTGCGAGTGTTGAAGACCGACACGTAAGCGCACCTTGGGGTTCGTCAATCGTGGAAATCACTCCGGTATCCCAAAACAGTGAGTAATAGTCCATGAAACGGGCCAGAATCGGCCAAAACTATGAGTGTTGATGACCGACACATAAGTGCACCTTAGGGTTCGTGAATCGTCGAAATCACTCTGGGACCCCAAAATAGTGAGTAATAGTCTATGAAACGGGCCAGAATCGGCCAAAACTATGAGTGTTGATGACCGACACGTAAGTGCACCTTAGGGTTCGCCAATCGTCGAAATCACTCTGGGACCCCAAAATAGTGAGTAATAGTCCATGAAACAGGCCAGAATCGGCCAAAACTGCCAGTGTTGATGACCGACACGTAAGCGCACCTTGGGGTTCGTCAATCGCGGAAATCAATCTGCGACCCCAAAACAGTGAGTAATAGTCCACGAAACGGGCCAGAATCGCCAAAACTGCGAGTGTTGAAGACCGACACGTAAGCGCACCTTGGGGTTCGTCAATCGCGGAAATCAATCTGCGTCCCCAAAACAGTGAGTAATAGTCCATGAAACGGGCCAGAATCGCCAAAACTATGAGTGTTGATGACCGACACGTAAGCGCACCTTAGGGTTCGTCAATCGTCGAAATCACTCTGGGACCCCAAAACAGTGAGTAATAGTCCACGAAACGGGCCAGAATCGCCAAAACTGCGAGTGTTGATGACCGACACGTAAGCGCACCTTGGGGTTCGTCAATCGCGGAAATCAATCTGCGTCCCCAAAACAGTGAGTAATAGTCCACGAACGGGCCAGAATCGCCAAAACTATGAGTGTTGATGACCGACACGTAAGCGCACCTTGGGGTCCGTCAATCGTGGAAATCACTCTGGGGCCCCAAAACAGTGAGTAATAGTCCATGAAACGGGCCAGAATCGGCCAAAACTGCAAGTGTTGATGACCGACACGTAAGCGCACCTTGGGGTTCGTCAATCGCGGAAATCAATCTGCGTCCCCAAAACAGTGAGTAATAGTCCATGAAACGGGCCAGAATCGGCCAAAACTGCGAGTGTTGATGACCGACACGTAAGCGCACCTTGGGGTTCGTCAATCGCGGAAATCACTGTGGGACCCCAAAACAGTGAGTAATAGTCCATGAAACGGGCCAGAATCGGCCAAAACTGCAAGTGTTGATGACCGACACGTAAGCGCACCTTGGGGTTCGTAAATCGCGGAAATCAATCTGCGACCCCAAAACAGTGAGTAATAGTCCATGAAACGGGCCAGAATCGGCCAAAACTATGAGTGTTGATGACCGACACGTAAGCGCACCTTGGGGTTCATCAATCGCGGAAATCAATCTGCGTCCCCAAAACAGTGAGTAATAGTCCACGAAACGGGCCAGAATCGCCAAAACTACGAGTGTTGATGACCGACACGTAAGCGCACCTTGGGGTCCGTCAATCGTGGAAATCACTCTGGGGCCCCAAAACAGTGAGTAATAGTCCATGAAACGGGCCAGAATCGGCCAAAACTGCAAGTGTTGATGACCGACACGTAAGCGCACCTTGGGGTTCGTCAATCGCGGAACTCAATCTGCGTCCCCAAAACAGTGAGTAATAGTCCATGAAACGGGCCAGAATCGCCAAAACTGAAAGTGTTGATGACCGACACGTAAGCACACCTTGGGGTTCGCTCAATCGCGGAAATCACATGGGACCCCAAAACAGTGAGTAATAGTCCATGAACGGGCAGAATCGCCAAAACTGCGAGTGTTGATGACCGACACGTAAGCGCACCTTGGGGTTCGTAAATCGCGGAAATCAATCTGCGACCCCAAAACAGTGAGTAATAGTCCATGAAACGGGCCAGAATCGGCCAAAACTATGAGTGTTGATGACCGACACGTAAGCGCACCTTGGGGTTCGTCAATCGTGGAAAACACTCCGGGACCCCAAAACAGTGAGTAATAGTCCATGAAACGGGCCAGAATCGCCAAAACTGCGAGTGTTGAAGACCGACACGTAAGCGCACCTTGGGGTTCGTCAATCGCGGAAATCAATCTGCGTCCCCAAAACAGTGAGTAATAGTCCACGAAACGGGCCAGAATCGGCCAAAACTATGAGTGTTGATGACCGACACTTAAGCGCAACTTGGGGTTCGTCAATCGTGGAAAACACTCTGGGACCCCAAAACAGTGAGTAATAGTCCATGAAACGGGCCAGAATCGCCAAAACTGTGAGTGTTGATGACCGACACGTAAGTGCACCTTAGGGGTTCGTCAATCGCGGAACTCAATCTGCGATCCCCAAAAAACAGTGAGTAATAGTCCACGAAACGGGCCAGAATCGCCAAAATCGCGAAAGTGTTGAAGACCGACACGTAAGCGCACCTTGGGGTTAAATCAATCGTGGAAATCACTCCGGTATCCCAAAACAGTGAGTAATAGTCCATGAAACGGGCCAGAATCGGCCAAAACTATGAGTGTTGATGACCGACACATAAGTGCACCTTAGGGTTCGTGAATCGTCGAAATCACTCTGGGACCCCAAAATAGTGAGTAATAGTCCATGAACGGGCGAGAATCGCCAAAACTATGAGTGTTGATGACCGACACGTAAGTGCACCTTAGGGTTCGCCAATCGTCGAAATCACTCGGGACCCCAAAATAGTGAGTAATAGTCCATGAAACATGCCAGAATCGGCCAAAACTGCCAGTGTTGATGACCGACACGTAAGCGCACCTTGGGGTTCATCAATCGCGGAAATCAATCTGCGACCCCAAAACAGTGAGTAATAGTCCACGAAACGGGCCAGAATCGGCCAAAACTGCGAGTGTTGAAGACCGACACGTAAGCGCACCTTGGGGTTCGTCAATCGCGGAAATCAATCTGCGTCCCCAAAACAGTGAGTAATAGTCCACAAAACGGGCCAGAATCGGCCAAAACTATGAGTGTTGATGACCGACACGAAGCGCACCTTAGGGTTCGTCAATCGTCGAAATCACTCTAGGACCCCAAAACAGTGAGCAATAGTCCACGAAACGGGCAGAATCGCCAAAACTGCGAAAGTATTGATGACCGACACGTAAAGCGCACCTTGGGGTTCGTCAATCGCGGAAATCAATCTGCGACCCCAAAACAGTGAGTAATAGTCCACGAAACGGGCCAGAATCGGCCAAAACTATGAGTGTTGATGACCGACACGTAAGCGCACCTTGGGGTCCGTCAATCGTGGAAATCACTCTGGGCCCCAAAACAGTGAGTAATAGTCCATGAAACGGGCCAGAATCGGCCAAAACTGCAAGTGTTGATGACCGACACGTAAGCGCACCTTGGGGTTCGTCAATCGCGGAAATCAATCTGCGTCCCCAAAACAGTGAGTAATAGTCCACGAAACGGGCCAGAATCGGCCAAAACTGCGAGTGTTGATGACCGACACGTAAGCGCACCTTGGGGTTCGTCAATCGGAAATCACTCTGGGACCCCAAAACAGTGAGTAATAGTCCATGAAACGGGCCAGAATCGGCCAAAACTGCAAGTGTTGATGACCGACACGTAAGCGCACCTTGGGGTTCGTCAATCGCGGAAATCAATCTGCGACCCCAAAACAGTGAGTAATAGTCCATGAAACGGGCCAGAATCGGCCAAAACTATGAGTGTTGATGACCGACACGTAAGCGCACCTTGGGGTTCATCAATCGTGGAAAACACTCCGGGACCCCAAAACAGTGAGTAATAGTCCATGAAACGGGCCAGAATCGCCAAAACTGCTAGTGTTGAAGACCGACACGTAAGCGCACCTTGGGGTTCGTCAATCGCGGAAATCAATCTGCGTCCCCAAAACAGTGAGTAATAGTCCACGAAACGGGCCAGAATCGGCCAAAACTATGAGTGTTGATGACCGACACTTAAGCGCAACTTGGGGTTCGTCAATCGTGGAAAACACTCCGGGACCCCAAAACAGTGAGTAATAGTCCACGAAACGGGCCAGAATCGCCAAAACTGTGAGTGTTGATGACCGACACGTAAGTGCACCTTAGGGTTCGTCAATCGTCGAAATCACTCTGGGACCCCAAAACAGTGAGCAATAGTCCACGAAACGGGCCATAATCGGCCAAAACTGCGAGTGTTGATGACCGACACGTAAGCGCACCTTGGGGATCGTCAATCGCGGAAATCAATCTGCGACCCCAAAACAGTGAGTAATAGTCCACGAAACAGTCCAGAATCGGCCAAAACTGCGAGTGTTGAAGACCGACACGTAAGCGCACCTTGGGGTTCGTCAATCGTGGAAATCACTCCGGGATCCCAAAACAGTGAGTAATAGTCCATGAAACGGGCCTGAATCGGCCAAAACTATGAGTGTTGATGACCGACACGTAAGTGCACCTTAGGGTTCGTGAATCGTCGAAATCACTCTGGGACCCCAAAATAGTGAGTAATAGTCCATGAAACGGGCCAGAATCGGCCAAAACTATGAGTGTTGATGACCGACACGTAAGTGCACCTTAGGGTTCGTCAATCGTCGAAATCACTCTGGGACCCCAAAATAGTGAGTAATAGTCCATGAAACGGGCCAGAATCGGCCAAAACTGCGAGTGTTGATGACCGACACGTAAGTGCACCTTAGGGTTCGCCAATCGTCGAAATCACTCGGGACCCCAAAATAGTGAGTAATAGTCCATGAAACATGCCGAATCGCCAAAACTGCGGTGTTGATGACCGACACGTAAGCGCACCTTGGGGTTAAATCAATCGCGAAATCAATCTGCGACCCCAAAACAGTGAGTAATAGTCCACGAAACGGGCCAGAATCGGCCAAAACTGCGAGTGTTGAAGACCGACACGTAAGCGCACCTTGGGGTTCGTCAATCGTGGAAATCACTCCGGGACCCCAAAACAGTGAGTAATAGTCCATGAAACGGGCCAGAATCGGCCAAAACTATGAGTGTTGATGACCGACACATAAGTGCACCTTAGGGTTCGTGAATCGTCGAAATCACTCTGGGACCCCAAAATAGTGAGTAATAGTCCATGAACGGGCCGAATCGCCAAAACTATGAGTGTTGATGACCGACACGTAAGTGCACCTTAGGGTTCGCCAATCGTCGAAATCACTCTGGGACCCCAAAATAGTGAGTAATAGTCCATGAAACATGCCGAATCGCCAAAACTGCCAATCGCCAAAATCGCGAAAGTTGATGACCGACACGTAAGCGCACCTTGGGGTTCGTCAATCGCGGAAATCAATCTGCGACCCCAAAACAGTGAGTAATAGTCCACGAAACGGGCCAGAATCGGCCAAAACTGCGAGTGTTGAAGACCGACACGTAAGCGCACCTTGGGGTCCGTCAATCGGAAATCAATCTGCGTCCCCAAAACAGTGAGTAATAGTCCATGAAACGGGCCAGAATCGGCCAAAACTATGAGTGTTGATGACCGACACGTAAGCGCACCTTAGGGTTCGTCAATCGTCGAAATCACTCTAGGACCCCAAAACAGTGAGCAATAGTCCACGAAACGGGCCAGAATCGGCCAAAACTGCGAGTGTTGATGACCGACACGTAAGCGCACCTTGGGGTTCGTCAATCGCGGAAATCAATCTGCGTCCCCAAAACAGTGAGTAATAGTCCACGAAACGGGCCAGAATCGCCAAAACTATGAGTGTTGATGACCGACACGTAAGCGCACCTTGGGGTCCGTCAATCGTGGAAATCACTCTGGGGCCCCAAAACAGTGAGTAATAGTCCATGAAACGGGCCAGAATCGGCCAAAACTGCAAGTGTTGATGACCGACACGTAAGCGCACCTTGGGGTTCGTCAATCGCTGAAATCAATCTGCGTCCCCAAAACAGTGAGTAATAGTCCATGAAACGGGCCAGAATCGCCAAAACTGCGAGTGTTGATGACCGACACGTAAGCGCACCTTGGGGTTCGTCAATCGCGGAAATCACTCTGGGACCCCAAAACAGTGAGTAATAGTCCATGAAACGGGCCAGAATCGCCAAAACTGCGAGTGTTGATGACCGACACGTAAGCGCACCTTGGGGTTCGTAAATCGCGGAAATCAATCTGCGACCCCAAAACAGTGAGTAATAGTCCATGAAACGGGCCAGAATCGGCCAAAACTATGAGTGTTGATGACCGACACGTAAGCGCACCTTGGGGTTCATCAATCGTGGAAAACACTCCGGGACCCCAAAACAGTGAGTAATAGTCCATGAAACGGGCCAGAATCGCCAAAACTGCGAGTGTTGAAGACCGACACGTAAGCGCACCTTGGGGTTCGTCAATCGCGGAAATCAATCTGCGTCCCCAAAACAGTGAGTAATAGTCCACGAAACGGGCCAGAATCGGCCAAAACTATGAGTGTTGATGACCCACACTTAAGCGCAACTTGGGGTTCGTCAATCGTGGAAAACACTCCGGGACCCCAAAACAGTGAGTAATAGTCCATGAAACGGGACAGAATCGGCCAAAACTGTGAGTGTTGATGACCGACACGTAAGTGCACCTTAGGGTTCGTCAATCGTCGAAATCACTCTGGGACCCCAAAACAGTGAGCAATAGTCCACGAAACGGGCCATAATCGGCCAAAACTGCGAGTGTTGATGACCGACACGTAAGCGCACCTTGGGGATCGTCAATCGCGGAAATCAATCTGCGACCCCAAAACAGTGAGTAATAGTCCACGAAACAGTCCAGAATCGGCCAAAACTGCGAGTGTTGAAGACCGACACGTAAAGCGCACCTTAGGGGTAAATCAATCGTGGAAATCACCGGGATCCCAAAGCAGTGAGTAATAGTCCATGAACGGGCCTGAATCGCCAAAACTATGAGTGTTGATGACCGACACGTAAGTGCACCTTAGGGTTCGTGAATCGTCGAAATCACTCTGGGACCCCAAAATAGTGAGTAATAGTCCATGAACGGGCGAGAATCGCCAAAACTATGAGTGTTGATGACCGACACGTAAGTGCACCTTAGGGTTCGTCAATCGTCGAAATCACTCTGGGACCCCAAAATAGTGAGTAATAGTCCATGAAACGGGCCAGAATCGCCAAAACTGCGAGTGTTGATGACCGACACGTAAAGCGCACCTTGGGGTTACATCAATCGCGGAAATCAATCTGCGACCCCAAAACAGTGAGTAATAGTCCACGAAACGGGCCAGAATCGGCCAAAACTGCGAGTGTTGAAGTCCGACACGTAAGCGCACCTTGGGGTCCGTCAATCGCGGAAATCAATCTGCGTCCCCAAAACAGTGAGTAATAGTCCATGAAACGGGCCAGAATCGGCCAAAACTATGAGTGTTGATGACCGACACGTAAGCGCACCTTAGGGTTCGTCAATCGTCGAAATCACTCTAGGACCCCAAAACAGTGAGCAATAGTCCACGAAACGGGCCAGAATCGGCCAAAACTGCGAGTGTTGATGGACCGTAAGCGCACCTTGGGGTTAAATCAATCGCGAAATCAATCTGCGTCCCCAAAACAGTGAGTAATAGTCCACGAAACGGGCCAGAATCGGCCAAAACTATGAGTGTTGATGACCGACACGTAAGCGCACCTTGGGGTCCGTCAATCGTGGAAATCACTCTGGGGCCCCAAAACAGTGAGTAATAGTCCATGAAACGGGCCAGAATCGGCCAAAACTACAAGTGTTGATGACCGACACGTAAGCGCACCTTGGGGTTCGTCAATCGCGGAACTCAATCTGCGTCCCCAAAACAGTGAGTAATAGTCCATGAACGGGCGAATCGCCAAAGCTGCGAAAGTGTTGATGACCGACACGTAAGCACACCTTGGGGTTCGTCAATCGCGGAAATCACTGTGGGACCCCAAAATAGTGAGTAATAGTCCATGAACGGGCCAGAATCGCCAAAAGCGCAAGTGTTGATAACCGATGTAAGCGCACCTTAGGGTTAAATAAATCGCGGAAATCAATCTGCGACCCCAAAACAGTGAGTAATAGTCCATGAAACGGGCCAGAATCGCCAAAACTATGAGTGTTGATGACCGACACGTAAGCGCACCTTGGGGTTCGTCAATCGTGGAAAACACTCCGGGACCCCAAAACAGTGAGTAATAGTCCACGAAACGGGCCAGAATCGCCAAAACAGCAAGTGTTGAAGACCGACACGTAAGCGCACATTGGGGTTCGTCAATCGCGGAAATCAATCTGCGTCCCCAAAACAGTGAGTAATAGTCCACGAAACGGGCCAGAATCGGCCAAAACTATGAGTGTTGATGACCGACACTTAAGCGCAACTTGGGGTTCGTCAATCGTGGAAAACACTCCGGGACCCCAAAACAGTGAGTAATAGTCCATGAAACGGGCCAGAATCGCCAAAACTGCGAGTGTTGATGACCGACACGTAAGCGCACCTTGGGGTCCATCAATCGTCGAAATCACTCTGGGACCCCAAAACAGTGAGCAATAGTCCACGAACGGGCCATAATCGCCAAAACTGCGAAAGTGTTGATGACCGACACGTAAGCGCACCTTGGGGTTAAATCAATCGCGAAATCAATCTGCGACCCCAAAGCAGTGAGTAATAGTCCACGAAGCGGGCGAGAATCGGCCAAAAGCTGCGAGTGTTGAAGACCGACACGTAAGCGCACCTCAAATTTTATACAGGTTTCAAAAAGAAAAATAAAGTTCAAAAAGAAAAACCAATTGATGAGAAAATAAAATAAAATAAACTAGAAAAGAAAAAAATATGCTTGGCCTTGGCCCAACTTGGTGACTACATGGTTTCCTTGGTGCCTATTGGGCCAGCCCAAGCATTCACAGATTTGGAAAAGGTTTATCAATTTTGAAAACAAATGTTCAAATTTGAAAAAAATCACGGGCTTTGGACAAAATTCGAAGAACTTGAGAAGAGTTCGTGGATATAGAAAAAGTCCAGGGATTTGAAAAAAATCTTGAATTTGAGAAAATATGAATGAATTTGAAAAGTTCACAGATTTCAGAAAAGGTTGAATATTCAAAAATAGTTTGTGAATTTTAAAAGAAAATCGAAATTAAAAGGAAAACTGGACAAACAGAAACAAAAAAAATCGAAAACCACATTTAAAAAATGCTTGAAAGATGTTCAGAAATTGTTCATGTTTGAAATTTGGTTCAAATTTCATAAAATGTTTCCTCAAATTTGTTCGTTAATTGAAGGACTATTTGGCATTAAAAATTGTTTATATTTTTCAGAAAATATTTCGTATATATGAGCGCTGTTGTGTTTCCTTATATATTTCACGCTACAAAATATCACAAGCAGCGGTGGGGTGAGGTGTCTAGTACTGCACGCCTTTAAGTGTGAGGTCTTGAGTTTGAGTCCTCGCGAGCACTCCCTTTTCTCCTCGTTTATATTCAACGTGGTAGGAGGTACGTGGCTTAATGCGCCAGCCTAGTCCTTCGCGCTGTGCAATTCGTATACGAGGTCTCGTGACTTACTTTTAAAAAAGACCATCATGCCTTTAATTATGAAAGGGTGTGGGGTAATCTTAGCCATCAATGTGTTTAGGGGTGGGGGCGAAGCAGCAGTGTTTATATAAATGTTGGTACTTGGACTAAGAATGACCTTCTTTAACTGGTTCCATGGATTTTGGGACTCAAATTAAGAAATTATTTTTCTGGTCATGCCCCGGCCTTCCGTTTCAAAGAAGGTGTTGCATGCCCATGAGCGTCCCCATAAAATTCAGACTCATGTTTCCTATTCAAACCACATGGCTATGATCTTGACCATAAAGGTTTGTCAACAAGCAGTTAGCCAAGGCTGACCACGATCAACATCATGCATGCTTATACGATGTACTCATACATATATTGACATGATCAAGGCCCATAATGTCTCATGTATACAAGTAAGCTTAGCACGCCAAGTAGGTGAAACTCATGTATACAATTAAGTTTGAAAATGGATGTAGGAAACCTTGGGAATTGAACAGGAGACAACAGGATGAAGAAAGATAAGGCTCTTGAAGAGCTTGAATTGAATTGCCATTGTTGATCTTTGCAATGAAGTTTGTTTCTAGTGCAATCATGAAATCATGAGCAGGGTGTCTAGTTCACTTGTCTGCCAAGTGGAATTAGTTTTAGTCACGCAAGGGGTCACTGTTGTGGCTGATTTAATTAGTCTACTACGGATAATACTGGAAGTACTTTTTTCTGCGGGCGTACCTTGACGGAGAGATTGTAGCTATGTGGTTAGTTATTATGTATCTATTGTTTTACCGGGTGATGATATGACTTAGTCTACTCTGGATGCATGTTCGCCGGCCGGTAAGAGCCCAAGGAAACAGCAGGACCCATGCTGAATTTTTGGGTGGTAGCGACCAAGGATAAGTGTGACTGAGACGTACTAGTAGTACATACTTGTATAGCTGGAAGAAAGATTTCCCAAGCTAGCTGTAGCTCGTGACTTTTTCTACAAATACAAAACAATTAATATATTTGTTGGACCTGCCATGGAGTAGAAATTCAAACTCGTGTCATTGCATGCCTAGGAATTCAGACTCGTGTCTCTCCGGTCCACGCCATGCATGCTTCACCGTCTGCAACTGTCATATAATAAGAACTAATAAAGGCGGAAACAACTTAATAAAGAGGAAGGCCCAACCCAGCCCAAGGCAGGCGGTCAATGCGTGGAGGCCAGCCAAACTCCACGTACGCAGGGCCCATATGAAAATCTTCCTATAATGCTCTTTTTTTCTTTTTGAAGAGGCGAAAATGCTCTAAACAGTAGGAGTAGGAAAGTTGAAATATAAAGGACATTAACTAATGCTATAGAGGCTAGTCGCCGACCCAAGGTCTCACCAAACATGCCATAATAAGTCAAGTATGTCGCGAAATGAGCCTTTGAGGATCTAAATACACGGCAAAAAAACGTTGAAAAGGGGATCAAATTTGTTGAAACCTTATGAAAACATTAAACTAGGCACACATTCCTCGGCGTTTGAGCTTTTCTCATTTGGCCACGAGGCGGAGATGCATTGCCTCGAGTCGCGCCCACTAGGGACTCGGCTAGATAATGGGGGTCATCGGGGCGTCGTTAGTAATAACTAAGGTGGAGCCATCGCCGCCACGAACTCTTCTCTTGGGAGTGTTGAAGTCTTCTTCCTCCTGCATCCTGCGATGCCTTTGTGAGCAAATTAAGCTCGAGGCCGCCTTTGGGCCCTTGCCTTGGCGGATCGGACTTTATAAACCCAAGAGCTTGTAGAAGCGGTGGCCCATCGATTGCACACGGAGGCGATGACCGCCATGACATGTGAAGCAAATCGCCGCCGGAGAAAAAAATGCCGACAAGGGCACATAAAAACTCCGATGACCATGAACAATGGCTAAATCAGATGGATTCACGGAAACCTAAGGGCTAGTTCTTTTGAAGCTTATGGCTGGCTATGAAAATAAGCTACCCTCTCCCCAACTTATTATATAAGTCCAAACTAAAATTTTATTTTAGAAGCCTCCTAATTAAGGGTTAACTAGTAGGCTTCTAGAATATATTTTATGTTGGGTGCAACTTATTTCCACAGCGAACCATAAGCTCCAAAGAACTAACCCTAAAACCGAGTTGATCCTGAAACCCTGCCAAAGACACAACACCGCTAGCTGCAATACAACGATAAGATTTATTTAAAAAGAAGAGTTTACCTAAAGGAAAATCTCAGAACCCAATGCTAAGCTAATCTGGTTATGAGTTGTATAAATTTACTTTTATTGCTCACTAAATAATAGTGTACGATAGAAAGCGACACGGTAAAAGATGCCTAGAAAGGAAAATGAAGACACAAATTTGGGATGCCTGTCTTTAATCCCTTCCCTGCAAGCTAGGCATGAGGGCGCTGGTGGGCCCACACGTCACGCGCACACGTGTACGCCAGTCTAGTACGCGAATATAAATAAATAAATATTCTGCCGTCCAACCTTGCATGCTTTAAACATGACGACGACGAGGAGGAGGAGGCCGGCGGTGGCTGACGGGCAGGGCCGGGCGGCAGGGTGACGTGGCCGGCCCGGCCCTGCAATAAACAAAGTGAGTAGCTGAAAAGAGCATCAGGGGAGGGGCAGTGAAGGCCATGGGAGTCTCAGATGCTCCCTCGTCGTCTTATCTCCACTCCACACGTTTCCAGTTTATATAACGAGCGCTCAGCTCGTCGTCCCTACCTCCACCTCCACTATCTATCTATCTCCACCCATTTTGGTCTCGCCCCACCCGGCACAGAGCACATCGATGGCGCTCAAGGCGGCCTCCTTCCCGGCGAGCTGTCCTCCCTCCTCGACTCCGGCACCACCAGCAGCAGGAGCAGGAGGGAGCCCAACCGCCTTCCGCCACCGCCAGCGCCAGCGCAAAGGTAGACTCTTCTTTTCCCTCCCTTCCTCCTTTCCCGGATCTAACTGCCCTAGGAATAGGATTTGCGTTACTCTTCTTGCTAATCTCCTGCCATTTTTAAAGCAATTAGTCGTCAGTTCAGAGGTGACTTCCAGCCACCACTCACTTGTAGCACCACTTGTAGCTAGCTAGATATAATTGTTTGTTTTAGAATCCTGCTCTTGCTGCAAAGATGAGTCGAGATTATATGTGTTCTCCTCCCTGCACCTATGTATGCTGCACTAGCACTAGTACTGCTTTGCTTTGCTTTGGTTTGGCAATATATTGTGTACTATCACGAATTAGGCCACTTCTGCCTCTCCTTTGGTTTCGCAAGGAAGAAAAGAACAGAAAACAAAAGCTTGAGCTTTGCTCTGAAATCATTTCTTGTTTTCGCGGCGCCTTCTCCAGTGTAGTAAATACACTCTGTCTGCCTGCCTGTCAGTGTAAAGTCTCTTGTGATCTCATATTCTCATGATGCCTAACCGTTTTGATTTGGACGTCCTTCAAAAGCCACCATTTCCTTTCCTTTCCTTCCATCCTAGTATAAAAACACATTTATCTATTAGAGTGAGAAATAAAGGCAGCAGAAATTTCAGAATTTGATGCAGCTTACTTGCTTTTTGTCTAGGCAGCAGTTATCAGTTACCTGTCAGTCAGTCTAGAAAGAAGAGAATCCCTCTTTTCTTTTGCAATCAACTAACAGCCTTAGGCATCAAATTCTGAAATATCGTCCGGGAGGGCGTTTGCCAATTCCATCCCCTGCAGAATATCTAATGTTCCTTCCTTCCAAAGTTCCAAGAACATATGCTCTTCTGCCTGGATCTGATCCCATTCCACCTCCTACTTTCCACTGACATGATATTTTCATTCACACCAACTCTCGCTGCTCTGCTCTGCTTTGTGCCTCTGTTCAGTGCCTTGCTTACTTTTAAGCTCATTTTATTTCATTTTTACCATATCCTTTTAGGTCCTGCTTGGTTGGTTGGTTGGTTGGTGCACTAGACATGAACTGGGTGGGAGTTTACATGAGTGACCAAACATCAACATTAATGCACAGGGCGCAATAATTCAGGGCTTGAATTTATAAACCTCCTTTAGCATAGTGGCCTAATTCTAGTGGAAGTGTCCAACTTTGGTTGGTTAGTGGTGTTGCTTTCAAGTTTCAACTAATCTTAGTTTGACTTGACTTGTGCCCCCATTCCAGTGGACTTCACATTTCAAAGGAGGGACAAGAGAGCAGCCTACCTGCGGACATGCTGCTCGATGCAGCAGGGCCCGCCGCCCGCCTGGCCTGGCCGAGCTGTCATAGAACCTGAGAGGAGGTCATGGGAGGGCCCCAAGCCCATCTCCATCGTCGGCTCAACTGGTTCCATAGGAACACAGGTACTCATGGAAGCTTATAATATGCACCATTGCAATGTTACATGTTCAGACAATACTGCTTCTTTTTGTTCAACTTGGCGGTTCTTCTGGTAATTAACATTTTTTTCCCTTTTTGTTCGCGTAACTGAAAAAGACATTGGACATCGTCGCGGAGAATCCTGACAAGTTCGGGTTGTCGCTCTTGCTGCTGGCACCAACGTCACTCTTCTAGCTGATCAGGTACAATGATCTATCTTCAGAGTATATATTTATTCAGTTTCAGTTTCAGTTTCAGTTCACCTTGTTGTGAATCTTCAGAGTATATCTTCAGAGCATATCGTAGTATGAACCCTATGAAAGTTACTGCTGAATTTAACAGGTCAAAACGTTCAAGCCAAAGCTGGTGGCTGTAAGAAACGAGTCATTACTCAATGAGCTAAAGGAAGCGTTAGCTGGTTGTGA
The DNA here is from genome assembly GCA_021605205.1 of Aegilops longissima. Classification (NCBI taxonomy): domain Eukaryota; kingdom Viridiplantae; phylum Streptophyta; class Magnoliopsida; order Poales; family Poaceae; genus Aegilops; species Aegilops longissima. The sequence goes on from JAHIAM010003063.1 coordinate 18,099, forward strand.
AGAGATGCGGAAATTATTCCTGGGGAGCAGGGTGTCATAGAGGTAACAAGACATTTCTTCTGATCCTATATGCAAAAGGAATCAGTGCTTTATACTGAATTTTCACTGATATTCAACTCTTCAATAATAGGTCGCTCGCCACCGGACGCAGTTACAGTCGTTACCGGCATAGTAGGTTGTGCAGGACTCAAGGTAATTTAACTTTTCTTTTATTGCATTTTTCCTTCATCTTTTATTTTAATAGGTTTTAAGGTATTATTAAAGTCGGTATGGGACAACCTAATTTTATCCATCCTTAACAGTTTAGAGCCTTGGTCCATGGCTCCTTTATGAAACTGCATATCAGTAGGCCCATTATGCCTGCCTCAGTGGTGCTACTTTCAGACTCTGCTTAGTATCTTATCTTATCTTAGCATTCCCGGAGAACTCAAACATTATCATGCTATTGTTTAATTTTCTCTCCTCCACTTTGGATGGATGGATTGAAAAAATTATAGATGTAGCCAAATCTGATTATGTATGTTTGCTGAAGCTACTATAAAGGCCAACTAAAATATCCATTAATTTTCTTTCTGTATGACAGCCTACAGTTGCAGCAATTGAAGCTGGGAAAGATATTGCGTTGGCGAACAAAGAGACACTTATCGCAGGCGGTCCGTTCGTGCTTCCCCTTGCGCACAAGCACAATGTGAAAATACTTCCTGCTGATTCAGAGCACTCTGCAATATTTCAGGTACATACCATAAAATAGTTACCTGTTACTGCAGTTAAATTTTTCACCATGCTGCAAGTTTAGCATAGTTAGGCTTGTCTGAATTTAAGTTTGCTGCTCCTATCCTATAGTGTATACAAGGCTTGTCTGAAGGATCGCTCCGTCGCGTTATTTTGACTGCGTCTGGCGGTGCTTTCAGGTAAGTCTGTTTGTTTTCATGTGTATTCTAGTACATGTTTTACTTCTAGAACCATCGAACTCCATCTCATATCAATTGATGATGACAGGGACTGGCCAGTAGAGAAGCTGAAAGATGTAAAGGTTGCCGATGCCTTGAAGCACCCAAACTGGAGCATGGGGAAGAAAATCACAGTAGATTCTGCTACTTTGTTCAACAAGGTGCTTAGAAATTTCCTCAACTTTATGCTGAAAATTTACTTCCTTTTTATGTTTGTGTCTATTTAATCGCTATAGCGACAACTCGATTCTTGCAGGGGTTGGAAGTTATCGAGGCACATTATTTGTTTGGTGCTGAATATGATGACATTGAGATTGTGATTCACCCACAGTCCATCATACACTCTATGATTGAAACCCAGGTGAGGCCCTACAACATAGTTATCCCTTTATTCAAGAAGCATATATTCTTATGGACACTGTAACGCACGCACACGTCATGCCGATGCGGTGCATATCTTTTATTCTTGCTTTCTCTGGTAGTACGTTTAGCGCACCGGACCGGCAGAATCTGAGGTTTATGTTCCTTCAGGTCCTTGAGGCTGATATTCTAAATTAAGTTGTGTTTATAAGAATTCACATATGGTTTAATGTTAATCTTCAAGTATTCATGAAGCTCTATTATTTTATCAGGATTCATCTGTCCTGGCTCAGCTGGGATGGCCAGACATGCGGCTACCGATCCTGTACACCTTGTCTTGGCCAGACCGAGTCTACTGCTCCGAGGTCACCTGGCCCAGCTAGACCTTTGCAAGTATGAGCACCCACCCTAACTCCATATTTTTGTTCAAGAATGGCCTCTAAAATTTCCAACTTATTTCATTGGCTAATTGCAATTGGACTATGCAGGCTGGGCTCGCTGACATTTAAAGCTCCCGACAACGTGAAATACCCATCGGTGGATCTCGCGTATGCAGCAGGGCGAGCAGGGGCACCATGACGGGAGTTTTGGCGCTGCTAATGAGAAGGCGGTGGAGCTGTTCATCGACGAAAAGTATGGTTCTTTCTGCATGCTATCGTCCTTCTTCTCTTGTTTTTAGACAAAGCATTGCATAGTGGATGCCATTGTTCTGATTTGGTTGGCGCAACTATGTTCCGCGTGTCTGTTCTGCTGATAGCAGCATCGCGACAAAAAATTCTTTGGTATCAATTGCGTAGTCTGACTTGAAAGTTGAAAGGAGAATGTATGTCCTGAAAGCTAATATGCTCAAGCACTTTCAACCATAACCTATACGTTACAGATTATAATAACTCCGCGGAACCTTGATTTCACGAGCGATGATATAAGTTTAGCTTAAGTTTGGCCTACCTGTTGTTGCAAATTTGTTGCGATAAAAACTGTTTTTATGAACGTAGACATAAAAACTTATCTTTGTTGCCATATTTGTTGTCCTCATCCATCTCCTCTGTTGTTGGTTTTGCAGGATCAGCTACCTGGACATCTTCAAGGTGGTGGAGATGACGTGCGACGCGCACCGCAACGAGCTGGTGACAAGGCCGTCGCTCGAGGAGATCATACATTATGACCAGTGGGCGAGGAAGTTCGCCGCCAACCTACAGCCATCGTCGTCTGGACGGAGCCCTGTGCTCGCCTAAGGCCCGTGGTTTGTGTCCCTGGCTCTTCCTGGAGCTGGCTGACGAAGCACAGAAGATGTACACTACTACTCCATGGTCTGGCCTTGCTAAGACTGGTCATGTGGAAACCAAGCTTAGATATTTCAACAAGGCACACATAGGTTGCCTTCCTGAAATGTAAATCATGTGTTCGCACGAATAAATCATGTAAGTTTTGATGGATGGATGGATGAATGAAATAGGCAATACTCAAACACATGCATCCCTCCAGTTTTGATTGCCATGGTTACACAAATTTCATTTCCAAGAACCGTCCATGATTCCTTCAAAACCTGTTCAAAGTTCAGAAAAGAATCCAACAGCATCCAAAGGTAGAGCCACAACTGTGTCTAAGATGATGAACCTAGCCAAGATTGTAGTTTTCTTTTTCCTTTTAAGCTAGACGGTGCTCCCCAGATCATCATCCACATTACAATACACAAGAATTGCAACAAAGATAAGCACCGACAAAAGGTAGTCTATCTAATCACCGACAAAAGGAAGCACACGACCGACCTGAGACAGTTCCACGGTTCGGGAGAAGCCATGCAGCTTTAGGTGGCATCAAAAGCACTCACCAGAATCTGATGCCCTTCCATAATAATACTACCACACTCAACATATCTCTACTCAAAAGATAACCGACCCGCGACAGCATTTCCAAAGCTAGATTCCTTATCCCAGCAAGCTCAGAAAAGGCACCGACCACAGGTCCACAGCACGGGTAAATTTAACAGGGAATCCTTAATACGATAGCATTAGTTGCGCAAGTACATGAATCCTTTATACAAACTCATCAAACAAGAGATGTAGATGTAAATGTTCTAAAGTAGCTGGAGATAGCGACGCTCGACAAGCGATAGGCCTGGGCTTCTGGTGGGGTGGTAGTAGGCAAGTAACATGCCGCCGCCCAGCAGCGGCGGAGGAGGGTGATCTAGTGGCCGTATTTCTGGAACTCCCATTCGCTGTTGTCTGCAACGTGGAGCAACAAAAGATGCTGGTCAGCATGAAGATTTCCAACAAGAACTTCAGCCATATAGTAAGTGTGGTTACCTAGTGGGCACACTTGGCGAGTCTTGAGCCACCTGCTGATGCAGTGGAAGTGGAAAGCATGATTACAGACACCTGTAGTGCACAAGAGCACATCGTGTTAGGTCCACTGAAGCTCAAGACCAAAGAGTTTGCTCAGTGATAATAAATCTATTTACAAGGAAATATTTGACCCCAGAAACTAGTTAAGATACTCCATCCCTTCCTAAATATAAGTTTGACTATGGACTACATACGGATGAAAATAGGCGTATTTTAGAGTGTAGATTCACTCATTTTGCTCCGTATGTAGTCCATATTAAAATCTCTAAAAGACTTATATTTAGGAACAGAGGAGTACATGTCAAGGGTATATAGCCTGGTAAATTTACTCTTTCCGAACAAGATATTACTGACTTCAGTACCAAATATCAAACATTCAAATTAACCATCCCCATTAACAGCCCCATGAGGGCATCCTACTATCTTCTGGGTCTTGAACTACAATAACATGACCAGGTATAGCATAAAAAAATCATATCTCACAAGTTCATAATTCCATGAGCGAGCAAAGAGACAGAGTATCGAAACTACAAGTAGGACATGAGCCAATATGTTTGAAGGTATACTAACTTGTCAAGTGCAAACATAAAAGCAAATGACACCTCATGATCCACCAACAGTGATTATTATTTTCAAAATCTACAAATGGGCAAACTATATTCCTACTATTAATGCGGTAATATCAGGCTAAGATCGCTGTAGGATAGATAAGGCAAGTTGCACAAAAGGAACATGGAAGTGATGTATTAAACACTACCATAAGTACACTGACATGTTTTCCTAGCTTAGGCTTCACCAATAGTTGATGGTCACATAATAAATAGTTCCAGATGCAAGCCTAGTACTCCCATAGATGCATGACAGGTATATATTGGAGAAATAAAGCATATCTAGTACGTGAGCGTTAATCAGGCCAGCGAGCAAGGGAGCTGTGTCCACTCATATTAGGCCGTTTGGTTGCCGTTATATCCTACAGGCATGCAAGATGAGCGCACGAGGCAGCATGCAAGCGTAGCATAAGGGATAATCTGCTTATTATGGCAGTTAATTAAAGCAGACAATTTTGGGGATATTATGTCAGTTAAATCTAGCAGGATTATAGGTCATTTCTAAACTGATTTTTTTCCCCACACGCTAATTGGTGTGCCTTATTTGCTGAAACATCCTGCTGGCCTAATAAACACAGACAGAGGAGTTGCACTTAATCGAATAAATACTAGGTACTAAGTTGATTAATCATTTCAACAGACAGATACACATGCAATTTATTTAGCATAATGTACGTCCCACTCTGCAACAAGATGAGATGCACAGCTTCAACCTATCTATCTAAAGTAGAGTAACAGGTTTTACTATTTATCCCATATAGAGTTAGTATAGGTGGTGTAACATGCAGAAAACAGAGGAGGTTGATTCAGGAACTAATCATGAGGTAGGTAAATATCAATCAACTAGAGTGCATAAAACATGGAAATCACGTGATAAAACGAGGCTGCGGTATAGCCACCAAGCAGTCGGGTGACCCTGTGTCAGTCTCATTAAAGGTTATCATGTATAAAAGAAGGAAATTTGAGCCTGTCTTTTATCTTTATTACAAATAAGTAGGTGTCACCACAATAAGGGCCTTGTGTTGTCCTCAGAAGACCTAGGGTTGCCCTCAGGGCTTAAGCATAACAGTGGAAATATATATGCAGCTGTGCAGCCGGCCGTAAGAGAGTATATGCCTAATCAAGCAGGCCATGGCCATGATATATAAATAAGCATCTTGACCGACGCCGCAAATCACAAAACAGGCGTAGGAGGCAATTTAATCTAGACTAGAGGCATGTAAATTAAATTTGGCACTCGGCGGTGAAGGAAGCAACAGTGATATTAAAGAGATGGAAGGAAGGAAGGAAGCGTACATACCCCATGCGACGGTGCACTCCTCGCTGGTGGCGCTGGCCTGGTTGGCCTGGCACTCGATGCCTGCAGCAGCAAGCAAGCAGATCAATCAAGCTAGCCGCAGATGGGCGATTCCCTAATAGAAACAGAAACAGAAAACAAGAAATAGGGTTGGGAAGCTTACATAGATCCATGATGTGGTTACGGCAGATGGCGCAGTTGTCCACCACGATGTCTGCAGTGCACACCAAACCAAACCGGGGATCAATCAATCAATCAACCGAAGCTATGTATCTATCAATCAAAAGCGGAGGATCGGATCGGATCGGGTCTACATACCCCACGCCCAGAGCGCGACGGCGTTCCACTTCTTGATCTCGAAGCGCTTGCCCGGCTTGCGGGCCGACGAGGACGAAGACCCGGCGCCGGCGTCGGCGGCGGGGGCCGGGCGGCCGGCGGCGGTGCGTCGGGGCGTCCGTCTCCATGGCCGACATCCTCTCTCTCTCTCTCTCTCTCTCGCTCTCTCTCTGTCTGTCTGCTGGGGTTGGTTGGGCTTCTGTCTGGGGTTGGGGTTGGGGTTGGGCCTCAGTATCTATCTCTATCTCTCTCTCAACCAAAACCGAGGAGATTTGATTTGATTTTGAGAATAAATCAGATTTCGGTTCAAAAACCAAAGAGGCCCCGCTCATCTACTATTTTCTAAATTCCCGATTTATTTATCTATTCATATTTCCTCAAAACAACTACTCCCTATGTTTTTTATTCACGCTGCATGCATATTAAAGTTGGCTCGAGTCAAACTTCGTAAAGTTCGCACCAACTTCTTTTATATTTATTTATACAAAAAGAATATAAGTATTTACCCTAGCAGATTTGTATGATGCCAAGGCACGTCGTTCGATACTGCCGAACCTAATGGCGTTGCTTTGTTATTGTACATGTTAATGTTTTGACTATCAATCAACTTCGTCCTATAGGGTCTTCGCACCATGCCCAACCGATCCATGGGGTACACCCCATTCTTTATGGCATCTGGCGATAAGGCTCGTAATCATGGCCTCTCGCAGCACGGTGGCGGCGTCGCAGCACCGACTCATGGCATGGGCTCTTTTTTTTGAAAAGAGGATTACCCCGCCTCTTCATCCTGGGCGATGCATGCAGTCATTTTATTAATTATTCATAAAGACCTTACAAAGTAGTACAGCTTGTCTGAAGCCATCATCTTAGCAACAATGGTCGCTATTCCTAACCACTTGATGTATTTTTTTGAATAAGCGAATCTACAAAAAAAACTCCCGGTGTCATGCGACAAGTGGTGCACATGCAGGCCTCATTTTTCAGCGCTGAGGAGATTGGAGTGACCTTTGCAAAGGGTAAATCAAAGTCTCGATCTATAAGGGGCAGGCCTTGCTCCCCTCCCCCCCTCCCAAGTGTCTCCATCCTAATCACATAATAGGGACTCAGTGAACAGAGGAGGCCATAACTGGGTCAGCCCATTTATCACGCACCTGAGCGATGTGTATTGTAGCAACTCGGCTTGGGGGATACAGTCACAACTCGGTCTTTTCAGGGTTTTTCTATTTTTTCCCTTTTCTAGAAAACATGGAAAATTAATATTTAAAAGTGAATTTTAAAAATATGATAATATTTTGAAAATTTAAGAAGATTTTGACAATCATGAAGATTTTTAAAAATTAGGAAATTTCTTTAAAATATGATCTTTTAGAAAACGAGAATATATTTTGGAAAAGCGTGCTTTGTGAAAAATCGAGAACATTTCTTAAAACCGCGAACATGTTTTCAAATTTTAGAAAAAATGCAAACAATTTTATGTTTTCAAACATTATTTTAGAAAATGCAAACAATTTTATATTCTGAAAGTTTGCAAAATTGAATTTTCAAAATTTATGAAAAACGAAAAATAAATAGCCAAAAATTGGTAAGTGAAAAATAACACAAAAGCTGACCATAATCCTTTAGACACTTAGAAGGTTCCCAAAACAATAAAAGACAGAACCAGAACCTTCTAGAAGGTTCCCAAAACCAGGATCTGTATAACGCGGATATCTTAGATAGGCCAACCCATCACACCTTACCTCGATCGTTTCCCTATGCGAAACAGGGACTATTTGGCCTTTACAGGACCAAACTTCAGAGGCACTCAAATCAAATCCAAGATTACTGACTAATGGATTGCGCCGTACATTGCTCAAAGGATTAGGTGCTAATGGGGTTTTAAGCATAAAGTGAAAATGATTGGGTACTAATGCCTACTAGTCAAGATCAGTATCGGATAGTAAGTACCCAGATATAACTGCTTTATTTGTGTATAGCCAGGCAGAGAGAGGTGCCATTCCAGCCAGCCAAAGAACAGTCAACTATGTTAGGGTGCCATCCTAGCCAGCCAAAGAACGATCAGATAAGTCGAGCGAGGTACTAAATGCGACAATGGTGTACTTGGGTGTCCGCGTTTGATGATCTATGTTAGAGATGCCCTAACAACATAATACAATCATATATATGTTGCTTTTGTGGGCCCTACTCTGCTTGTATCGACGCATGGAATTATCGTTTGCTAGATTTGGGGTTTAAAAACTTAAAAAAGGATCAGTTTGTATTTGGCATCATATTAGAGTTGAAATATGGAATCTAGACTTGGGATATAGATGTTTGGTTTGATGCCAATTTGACATGTTTTTGTTTAGGCAAGCAAGAAATTTAGCTACCAATTGGTGGCTATAGAGTTTTTCTCCTCAATGTTACTAAGAAAAGCAGGCCCAATCTCTGTTTCTTATAGCAGCGGCGAGACATTGTTTGCTATTATGTTCCACCGATTCTGGAGGCGAGACCGGAAAATATTGATATAAAAATTAAGTACCAGCACACCTATTGTATGGCATGCAATACCATCAACCCTCTCATCAACCCTCTCATGTGTGAATAATGAATCAGCCCTTAAATATACCAATCAACCTCCGGATAGCAAGACCCGTTGTGGCATTGTCCCATTTGAGTTCAAGATGTATCCCGGTAAGGACATTGCTCACGGCCGAGGACTTCGCCAAGGAGACCGCTATCCCCCGCTTTTCGATATCGCCATCGACCCGCTGCAACAAATTCGGATAAAGCAAGCTGCGTGCAGTGCGATGAGCGAAAGCCACGGAGGTTCACAACATCCTCGGATCTCTCTTTACGCTGATGATGCTGCCATCTTCATTGCCCCTTGGTGCAGGATATATCCCGCTGGCAAATATTCTTCAAGGCTTGGGAGGTTACGGGCATGGTGACCAATGTGGCTAAGAGCTCTATTGCCCCAATTCGCTACTCGATGTTGACCTCACCGCAGATTCGGCAAACTTCTCGGCGGCTATCACCAGTTCCCTCTCAAGTATTTGGGGTTGCCCTTGTCGCTGGTAGACTCGGAAGGACCGACCTTCACCATACATTGATAAAGCTGCGTCAAGGTTGAACCCTCGAAAGGAAGATTCCTAAATCGGCGAGGTCTGCACTTATGTGAAATCTGTCCTTTCTTCCATGCCGATCTTCCTCGACCGCTATCAAAGTGGATAAAGGCTTCCTAAGGCGATGGCCAAGATGCGTCATGTATGCTATGGGACTGCAAGGAATCATCGTGTGGGAAATGCAAGGTCAATGGCGGAAGGTCGCCGCCCTAAGGAGCTTGGTGGATTGGGGATCCTAGATTTGAAAGGTTCTCCCGCCTTAGACTTCGCTGGCTTTGGGACGAATGGAAGGCTCTGAAAAACCTTGGGTGTTGGGGAGCGTTGCAGAAAATTAAATTTTTTCTACGGTTTCACCAAGATCCATCTATGAGTTCTACCATGCAACGAGTAACGGAGAGAGTTTGCATCTACATACCACTTGTAGATCGAATCGGAAGCGTTCTTGAGAGTGGTGATGACGAAGACGTTCCCAACGTGATTCCGATCACCGGTGACCTAAGTCTTTGAAAGGACAGCACCTCCGTGTTCAACACACGCACGGGACGATGGCGTCTCCTCCGTCTTGATCCAGCAAGAGTGAAGGAGAGGTTGAAGAAGACAATCCCAATGGCAGCACGACGGCGTGGTGCAGTGGTCTGTAGTTCTCCGTGAGGCTTCGCCAAGCTTGCGTGGAGAAAGAGAGGTGTTGGGAGGGAGGGCTGCGCCTACAAGCTGTGTTGGCAGCCCCCCCACCCCTCTATTTATAGGAGGAGAGGGTCAGGGGCGGCCCTCTAGGGAAAACCCTAGGGGGGCGGCCAAGGAGGAGGGAGGAGGGTGGCTTGCCCCCAAGCTGAGGCGCCCCTTTAGGGTTCCTCCTCCCAAACCCTAGGCGCATGGGCCTGGGTGGGAGGCACCCAGCCCACCGGGGCTGGTTCCCTCTCCACTTAGCCCATGTGGCCCCCGGAGAGGTGGCCTCCCGGTGGACCTCCGGAACCCTCCCGGTGGCCCGGTACTTTACCAGTATACCACGAAACTTCCGAGTCCGTTTAACCACTTTCCATATATAAATCTTTACCTCCGGACCATTCCGGAACTCCTTGTGACGTCCAGGGATCTCATCGGGACTCGAACAACATTCGGTAATCACATACTTGTCTTCCTATTAACCCTAAGCGTCACCGAACCTTAAGTGTGTAGACCCTACGGGTTCGGGAGACATCTGAGACATGACCGAGACTACCTCAAGTCAATAACCAACAGCGGGATCTGGATACCCATGTTGGCTCCCACATGCTCCTCGATGTTGTCATCGGATGAACCACGATGTCAAGGGTTCAAGCAACCCCGTATTCTATTCCCTTTATCCGACGGTGTGTTACTTGCCCGAGACTCGATCGTCGGTATCCCAATACCTCGTTAGTCTCGTTACCGGCAAGTCACTTTACTCGTACCGCAATGCATGATCCCGTGACCGGACACTTGGTCACTTTGAGCTCATTATGATGATGCATTACCGAGTGGGCCCGATGATACCTCTCCGTCATACGGAGTGACAAATCGATCTCGATCCGTGTCAACCCAATGGTCACTTTCGGAGATACCTGTAGTGCACCTTTATAGTCACCCGATTACGTTGTGACGTTTGATACACCAAAGCACTCCTACGGTATCCGGGAATTGCACGATCTCATGGTCTAAGGAAGAGATACTTGACATTGGAAAAGCTCTAGCAAAGCGAACTACGATCTTGTGCTATGCTTAGGATTGGGTCTTGTCCATCACGTCATTCTCCTAATGACATGATCCGTTGTCAATGACATCGATGTCCATAGTCGAAACCATGACTATCTGTTGACCAACGAGCTAGTCAACTAGAGGCTTACTAGGGACGTATTGTAGTCTATGTATTCACACGTGTATTACGATTTCCGGATAATACAGTTATAGCATGAATAAAGACAATTATCATGAACAAGGAAATATAATAATAATGCTTTTATTATTGCCTCTAGGGCATATTTCCAACAGTCTCCCACTTGCACTAGAGTCAATAATCTAGTTTACATTGTGATGAATCGAACACCCATAGAGTTACGGTGCTGATCATGTTTTGTCCGGAAGAGGTTTAGTCAGCGGATCTGCGACATTCAGATCCGTATGCACTTTACAAATTTCTATGTCTCCATTACGAACATTTTCACGGATGGTGTTGAAGCGACGCTTGATGTGCTGGTCTTCTTGTGAAACCTGGGCTCCTTGGCAAGGGCAATAGCTCCGGTGTTGTCACGAGAAGAGTTTGATCGCCCCGACGCATTGGGTATGACTCCTAGGTCGGTGATGAACTCCTTCACCCAAATTGCTTCATGCGCTGCCTCCGAGGCTGCCATGTACTCCGCTTCACATGTAGATCCCGCCACGACGCGCTCGCTTGCAGCTGCACCAGCCTTCTTGCTCCACCATTCAACATATACACGTATCCGGTTTGTGACTTAGAGTCATCAGATCGTGTCGAAGCTAAGCGTCGGCGTAACTTTATTCTGACGAGCTCTTCGTCACCTCCATAAAACGAAACATGTCCTTTGTCCTTTTCGTGTACTTCAGGATATTCTTGACCGCTGTCCGGTGTTCCTTGCGGGATTACTTTGGTACCTTCCTACCAAACTTACGGCAAGGTTTACATCAGTCAGTACACAGCATGGCATACATAATAGATCCTATGGCTGAGGCATAGGGATGACACTCATCTCTTCTTTATCTTTTGCCGTGGTCGGGCATTGAGCTGAGCTCAATCTCACACCTTGCAATACTGAGCAAGAACCCTTTCTTGGACTGATCCATTTTGAACTTCTTCAAAATCTTATCAAGGTATGTGCTCTGTGAAAGACCTATGAGGCGTCTCGATCTATCTCTATAGATCTTGATGCCTAATATATAAGCAGCTTCTCCAAGGTCCTTCATTGAAAACACTTATTCAAGTAGGCCTTAATGCTGTCCAAGAATTCTATATCATTTCCCATCAAAAGTATGTCATCTACATATAATATGAGAAATGCTCTGAGCTCCCACTCACTTTCTTGTAAACGCAGGCTTCTCCATAAGATCGCATAAACTAAGCGCTTTGATCATCTCATCAAAGCGAATGTTCTAACTCCGAGATGCTTGCACCAGCCCATAAATGGATCGCTGGAGCTTGCATACTTTGTTAGCGTTCTTAGGATCGACAAAACCCTCTGGCTGTATCATATACAGCTCTTCCTTAAGATAGCCGTTAAGGAGCGCTGTTTTGGCGTCCATCGCCATATCTCATAATCATAGTATGCCGCAATTGCTAACATGATTCGGACGGACTTAAGCTTCGCTACGGAGAGAAAGTCTCATCGTAGTCAATCCCTTGAACTTGCCGATAACCCTTAGCGACAAGTCGAGCTTTATAGATGGTGACATTACCATCGCGTCCGTCTTCTTCTTAAAGATCCATTTGTTTTCTATCGCTCGCCGATCATCGGCAAGTCGGTCAAAGTCCACACTTTGTTTTCATACATGGATTCTATCTCGGACTTCATGGCTTCTAGCCATTTGTTGGAATCTGGGCCGCCATCGCTTCTTCATAGTTCGAAGGTTCATTGTTGTCTAACAACATGATTTCCGAGACAAGGTTGCCGTACCACTCAGTGCGGGCGTGTCCTAGTGGACCTCTGAAGTTCAGTAGCAACTTGATCCAAGTACCTTGATCATCATCATGAATTTCCTCTTGGTTGGTGTAGGCATCACGGAACATTTTCTGAGCTGCACTACTATCCTGTTCAAGAGGTAGTACTTCATCGAGTTCTACTTTCCTCCCACTTACTTCTTTCGAGAGAAACTCTTTTTCGAAAGGATCCATTCTTGGCAACAAAGATCTTGCCCTCGGATCTTAAGTAGAAGGTATACCCTACGGTTTCCTTAGGGTATCCTATGAAGACGCATTTTCCGACTTGGGTTCGAGCTTTTCAGGTTGAAGTTTCTTGACATAAGCATCGCATCCCCAAACTTTTAGAAAGCGACGACTTAGGTTTCTTCCCAAACCATAATTCATACGGTGTCGTCTCAACGGACTTAGACGGTGCCCTATTTAAAGTGAATGTAGCTGTCTCTAGGCGTATCCCCAAAATGATAGCGGTAAATCAGTAAGAGACATCATAGACCGCACCATATCCAATAGAGTGCGATTCGACGTTCGGACACACCATTACGTTGAGGTGTTCGGTGGCGTTAGTTGTGAAACGATTCCACATTTTCTTAAGTGTGTACCAAATTCGTGACTTAAATATTCTCCTCCACGATCCGATCGTAAGAATTTTATCTTTCGGTCACGTTGATTCTCTACTTCATTCTGAAATTCCTTGAACTTTTCAAAGGTCTCGGACTTGTGTTTCATCAAGTAGACATACCCATATCTACTCAAGTCATCTGTGAGAGTGAGAACATAACGATATCCTCCACGAGCCTCAACGCTCATTGGACCGCACACATCGGTATGTATGATTTCCAATAAGTTGGTTGCTCGCTCCATTGTTCCGAGAGAATGGAGTCTTGGTCATTTTGCCCATGAGGCATGGTTCGCATGTGTCAAATGATTCATAATCAAGAGACTCCAAAAGTCCATCAGCATGGAGCTTCTTCATGCGCTTGACACCAATGTGACCAAGGCGGCGAGTGCCACAAGTATGTGGGACTATCGTTATCAACTTTACATCTTTTGGTATTCACGCTATGAACATGTGTAATACTACGCCGAGATTCATTAAGAATAAACCATTGACCATCGGACATGACCATAAAACATATCTCTCATATAAATAGAACAACCATTATTCTCGGATTTAAATGAGTAGCCATCTCACATTAAGCGAGATCCAGATACAATATTCATGCTCAAACTTGGCACCAAATAACAATTATTAAGGTTCATAACTAATCCCGTGGGTAAATGAAGAGGTAGCGTGCCGACGGCGATCACATCGACTCTGGAACCATTCCCGACGCGCGATCGTCACCTCGTCCTTCGCCGATCTCCGTTTATTCCGCAGCTCTGCTGTGAGTTACAAATATGAGCAACGGCACGGTATCAAATACCCAGGAGTTACTACGATTCTTGGTAAGGTACACATCAATTACATGTATATCAAATATACCTTTGGTGTTGCGGCCTTCTTATCCGCTAAGTATTTGGGGCAGTTCCGCAAAGTGACCCTTCCCTTGCAATAAAAGCACTCGGTCTCGGGCTTGGGTCCATTCTTTGACTTCTTCCGGCAACTTGCTTGCGGGCGCGGCAATCTCCTTGCCGTCCTTCTTGAAGTTCTTCTTGCCCTTGCCCTTCTTAAACTTAGTGGTCTTATTGACCATCAACACTTGATGTTCTTTCTTGATTTCAAACTCGGTGACTTCAGCATAGAGAACACTTCAGAATGGTCTTTACCATCCCTGCATGTTGTAGTTCATCACAAAGCTCTTGTAGCTTGGTGGGAGCGATGGAGGATTCTGTCAATGACCGCCTCATCGGGGAGGTTAATATTCAGCTGGGTCATACGGTTGTGCAACCCGGACATCTTGAGAATGTGTTCCTTGACAGAACTATTTTCCTCCATCTTACAACTATAGAACTTGTCGGAGATGTCATATCTCTCGACCGAGGCGTGAGCTTGGAAAACAAGTTTCAGCTCCTCGAACATCTCATATGCTCCGTGGTGCTCAAAACGCTTTTGGAGCCCGGTTCTAAGCTGTAAAGCATGCCGCCTGAACGAGGGAGTAATCATCAAGACGAGACTGCCAAGCATTCATAATGTCTTGGTTCTCGGGACGGAGCTTCACCTAGCGGTCCTTCTAGGACGTATTGTTTCTGGCAGCTATGAGGATGATCCTCGGGTTCGGACCCAGTCCGTATAGTTCTTCTGTCATCTTTCAGCTTGGTTTTCTCTAGGAGCGTTGAAGTTCAAGTTGACATGAGCGTTGGCCATTTGATCTACAAGACATAATTCAAAAGTTTTAGACTAAGTTCATGATAATTAAGTTCATCTAATCAAATTGTTAATGAACTCCCACTCAGATTAGACATCCCTCTAGTCATCTAAGTGATACACGATCCGAGTCGACTAGGCCGTGTCCGATCATCACGTGAGACGGACTAGTCATCGTCGGTGAACATTCTCATGTTGATCGTATCTTCCATCGACTCGTGTTCGACCTTTCGGTCTCCGTGTTCCGAGGCCATGTCTGTACATGCTAGGCTCGTCAAGTTTAACCCTAAGTGTTTTGCGTGTGTAAATCTGTCTTACACCGTTGTATGTGAACGTAAGAATCCATCACACCCGATCATCACGTGGTGCTTAGAAGCGACGAACTTTAGCAACGGTGCACAGTTAGGGAGAACACTTCTTGAAATTGTTGTAAGGATCATCTTATTTACTACCGTCGTTCTAAGTAAACAAGATGTATAAGCATAATAAACATCACATGCAATTATATAGTAGTGACATGATATGGCCAATATCATAAAACTCCATTGATCTCCATCTTCGGGCTCCATGATCATCTTGTCACCGGCATGGCACCATGATCTCCATCATCATGATCTCCATCATCGTGCCTCCATGAAGTTGTCACGCCAACGACTACTTCTACTACTATGGCTAACGCGTTTAGCAATGAAGTAAAGTAAGTTACATGGCGTTCTTCAATGACACGCAGGTCATACAAAATAAAGACAACTCCTATGGCTCCTGCCGGTTGTCATACTCATCGACATGCAAGTCGTGATTCCTATTACAAGAACATGATCTCATACATCACAATATATCATCATTCATCACAACTTGGCCATATCCGTCACATGACAATTGCTGCAAAAAACAAGTTAGGCGTCCTCTAATTGTTGTTGCATCTTTTACGTGGCTGCAATTGGGTTCTAGCAAGAACGTTTTCTTACCTACGAATAACCACAACGTGATCTTGTCAACTTCTATTTACCCTTCATAAGGACCCTGTTCATCGAATCCGCTCCCACTAAAGTAGGAGAGCAGACACCGCCAGCCACCTTATGCAACTAGTGCATGTTAGTCGGTGGAACCGGTCTCACGTAAGATTACGTGTAAGGTTGGTCGGGCGCTTCATCCCACAATACCGCGGAAGCAAGAAACAACTAGTAACGGCAAGTAAGTTGACAAGATCCACGCCCACAACAAAATTGTGTTCTACTCGTGCAAAGAGAACTACGCATAGACCTAGCTCGATACCATTGTTGGGGAGCGTTGCAGAAAATTAAATTTTTCTACGGTTTCACCAAGATCCATCTATGAGTTCTACCATGCAGCGAGTAACGGAGAGAGTTTGCATCTACATACCACTTGTAGATCGAATACGGAAGCGTTCTTGAGAGTGGTGATGACGAAGGCGTTCCCAACGTGATTCCGATCACCGATGACCTAAGTCTGAAAGGACAGCACCTCCGTGTTCAACACACGTGCGGGACGATGGCGTCTCCTCCGTCTTGATCCAGCAAGAGTGAAGGAGAGGTTGAAGACAATCCCAATGGCAGCACGACGGCGTGGTGCAGCTGGTCTGATAGTTCTCCGCAGGCTTCGCCAAGCTTGCGTGGAGAAAGAGAGGTGTTGGGAGGGAGGGCTGCGCCTACAACTGTGTTGGCAGCCTCCCCCACCCTCTATTTATAGGAGGAGAGGGTCAGGGGGCCGGCCCTCTAGGGCAAACCCTAGGGGGGGCGGCCAAGGAGGAGGGAGGAGGGTGGCTTGCCCCCAAGCTGAGGCGCCCTTTTAGGTTTCCTCCTCCCAAACCCTAGGCGCATGGGCCTAGGTGGGAGGCGCACCCAGCCCACCGGGGCTGGTTCCCTCTCCACTTAGCCCATGTGGCCCCGGAGAGGTGGCCCCTCCGGTGGACCTCCGGAACCCTCCGGTGGCCCGGTACTTTACCAGTATACCACCGAAACTTCCGAGTCCGTTTAACCACTTTCCATATATAAATCTTTACCTCCGGACCATTCCGAACTCCTTGTGACGTCCGGGATCTCATCCGGACTCGAACAACATTCGGTAATCACATACTTGTCTTCCTATTAACCCTAAGCGTCACCGAACCTTAAGTGTGTAGACCCTACGGGTTCGGGAGACATGCGAACATGACCGAGACTACCTCAAGTCAATAACCAACAGCGGGATCTGGATACCCATGTTGGCTCCCACATGCTCCTCGATGTTGTCATCGGATGAACCACGATGTCAAGGGTTCAAGCAACCCGTATTCTATTCCCTTTATCCGACGGTGTGTTACTTGCCGAGACTCGATCGTCGGTATCCCAATACCTCGTTAGTCTCGTTACGGCAAGTCACTTTACTCGTACCGCAATGCATGATCCCGTGACCGAGACACTTGGTCACTTTGAGCTCATTATGATGATGCATTACCGAGTGGGCCCGGTGATACCTCTCCGTCATACGGTGACAAATCCCGTCTCGATCCGTGTCAACCCAATGGTCACTTTCGGAGATACCGTAGTGCACCTTTATAGTCACCCGATTACGTTGTGACGTTTGATACACCCAAAGCACTCCTACGGTATCCGGAATTGCACGATCTCATGGTCTAAGGAAGAGATACTTGACATTGGAAAAGCTCTAGCAAAGCGAACTACGATCTTGTGCTATGCTTAGGATTGGGTCTTGTCCATCACGTCATTCTCCTAATGGCGTGATCCCGTTATCAATGACATCGATGTCCATAGTCGGAAACCATGACTATCTGTTGACCAACGAGCTAGTCAACTAGAGGCTTACTAGGGACGTATTGTAGTCTATGTATTCACACGTGTATTACGATTTCCGGATAATACAGTTATAGCATGAATAAAGACAATTATCATGAACAAGGAAATATAATAATAATGCTTTTATTATTGCCTCTAGGGCATATTTCCAACATTGGGTAGGTTTTGAAACTCCTAACGATGCCTCAGATAGACAGCTCTTCAACGCCGCGACTCGTGTTACTATCGGGGATGGCAAGAAGGCCTCCTTTTGGTCTTCCTCATGGCTTGACGGCAAGCCACCGAAAGACATGGCACCTCTGATCTTCAAAGCTTCGAGGAGGAAAAACCGAACGGTCCATGATGCCCTTCTTCGACCATACAGGTAGCGGATATTGCGGTGGAGGCCTTCACGGCAGAGCACATTGGCCGATTCGTCCAGCTATGGGATCTCATCTCGGATATCCAGCTCTCCCAGATATTGAAGATTCCATCATCTGGACCCTCTCCCCAAATGGATGCTACTCTGCGAGCTCCGCCTATAAGGCGCGATTCATGACCGCTGCTGCCTTGCTCCTTGGCTCGATTATGCGGAAAGCGTGGGCGCCTCCCAAATGCCGCTTCTTCGCTTGGCTCGCCGTCCAAAATCGCCTCTGGACCGCGGATCGCCTGGCCAAACGTGGATGGCCACACCAGCCCTCCTGCCAGCTATGCCGGTGCTCCCCTGAGACGGCGAGACACATGCTCTTTGAATGCCGTTACTCCAAGAGGATCTGGTCCATGGCGGCATCCTGGCTCTCCTGCCCGGAATTATCGCTTAGCATGGGCTCTGGTCGCCCCAAGGTGGTGGACTCTTGGCAGGCCTTAGCTAGGTCGCCTCTTCCTCTCCCAAAGGTCTAAAAGCGGCTATCATGCTCATCACAGGAAATCTGGAAGGAAAGAAATGAGAGAGTCTTCAACAAGAAATCCTCTCTGCCGGTGGTGGTCATGCACAAGATAAGAGAGGTAGCAAAGATTGGATTCTAGCGGGAGCAAAAACTGGCGGATCTTATGGGCTGATTTGTTTGTTGTTTTGTTTTTTCCTTTTCCTTTGGGATGGCCTAAGCCATCCCCACCTTGCTGTTGTTCTTGCTCCTTCTTTATCAATATAAGGCAAAGCTTTTGCCTCGTTTCAAAAAAAAAAAGAGTTCAAGATGTTCAGAGCAATTGTCTTACTTGCAACAAATAGATGGCATCACATATGCATACCATGGAGATCACGAGGGAGGGAATAGGCGGCATCAGGAGTAGTGGTACATCTTTTCGGCCTGGTGCAAGAATGACTCCCCTAAGGGACATTCGATAAACAAGGGACCTTCATCTCGAGAAGAAAAGCCTTGTGCAAGACTGGTCCTTTTCACTAGTTAGAACTCATCCTTTTGCTAACATAAGTGTGCCCCGTGTTAAAGATGGGTCGTTCTATGAGCAAAATAATAGCTCGGGACATGATCTTTATTGGTTCATCAACAAGTTGTTTGATGAATGAAGTAGCAAACATAATTAGTCCCCTACAAGTATGTGGTCGTGACTTTCAGGTCGGGCATTGCTCGACAAGGCTTGGGTTTTATGGCAGTACTGCAGGTGCCACAAATATGCAACACCTCTAAGTACAAATTTGGGCTCCTTTAAAATTTGGGGCTACCAAATAGAAATAGGGCATTTCTTGGAGCTGTGTTTTTGGCAAAATGTCGTAAATTACAGTCTTTTGTGCATGACCATAGCTTTTATCATCTGTTGGAGATGCTCTTGGTGTACCAGGAGGATTCTTTCATGTGTTGCTATATTTGAAATCCAAACCTTGGGATATAAAAGTCAACCAAATGAAATACCCCCCGCGTTGGTTATTATAGACAAGATCAATCTTGGATAGTAGGTAATCATGTATAACTCCTAGATTTGTTTTTAGCAAGGCATGCAGAGCTTCTTCTTTCGGTAAATTTACACAAGTCAATTGTGTTAGGGGTGCCATTCCAGCCAGTCAAAGAAAGAAGGTGGTCGAGGTACTCGTCGACGGTGGTGTACTAGGGCGTCCGTTTGGTGATCTCGTTGGAGATGTCCTAACAACACAATACAATCATATATATGTTGGTTTCTTGTGTCCTACTCTGCTTGTATAAGAAGTAGGAAAAGTGTTATGTGTTAGCTAGATTTGGAGTAAAAAACACTTCCAAAATTCAGAATTCATCGTACCGATTTGAGCGAGAACTGGAAAAAAACATTCAGTATTTGGCATCATATTGGAGTTGAAATATGGAATCTATACTTGGAATGTAGATGTTTTGTTTGATGCCAACATTTGACATGTTTTGTGTAGACAAGCCAAAAATCAGCTACCAATTGGTTGTCTATCGAATTTTTGTCCTCGATGTTACTAAGAAGAGCAGGGCCAATCCCGTAGCTTTTTAACAGCGATGAGACCTTCTTTGGTCTTAGGTTCCACCAATGGTGGAGACGTAGACCGGACACTATTGATATTAAAAATTAAGTAGCAACACACCTATTGTATGGCATGCATTCATCTTATGGCAAAATGAAAATTCTCCACCAACCTTCTCATGTGTGAATAATGAATCAGCCCTTAAATATACCAATCAACCTCCAGATAGCAAAGTACTTAGATATATTTGTACTTAGAGGATTACCCCGGCCTCTCCATCTGGGCGATGCATGCAGCCATTTTATTAATTATTCATAAAGACCTTACAAAGTAGTACAGCTTGTCTGAAGCCACCATCTTAGCGACAATGGTCGCTATTCCTAACCACTTGATGTATTTTTTTGAATAAACGAATCTCTGAAAAAAACTCCCATGTGTGCGACAAGTGGTGCACATGCAGTGCCTCATTTTTCAGCGCTTTGAGGAGATTGGAGTGACCTTTGCAAAGGGTAAATCAAAGTCTCGATCTATAAGGGGCAGGCCTTGCTCCCCCCCCCCCTCCCAAGTGTCTCCATCCTAATCACATAATAGGGACTCAGTGAACAGAGGAGGCCATAACTGGGTCAGCCCATTTATCACGCACCTGAGCGATGTGTATTGTAGGAACTCGGCTTGGGGATACAGTCACAACTCGGTCTTTTCAGGGTTTTCTATTTTTCCCTTTTCTAGAAAACATGGAAAATTAATATTTAAAAGTGAATTTTAAAAATATGATAATATTTTGAAAATTTAAGAAGATTTTTGACAATCATGAAGATTTTTTAAAATTAGGAAATTTCTTTAAAAATATGATCTTTTAGAAAACAAGAATATATTTTGGAAAAGCGTGCTTTGTGAAAAAATCGAGAACATTTCTTAAAACCGCGAACATGTTTTCAAATTTTAGAAAAAAAATGCAAACAATTTGTATGTTTTCAAACTTTATTTTAGAAAATGCAAACAATTTTTATATTCTGAAAGTTTGCAAAAATTGAATTTTTCAAAATTTATGAAAAAACGAAAAATAAATAGCCAAAAAAATTGGTAAGTGAAAAATAACACAAAAGCTGACCATAATCCTTTAGACACTTAGAAGGTTCCCAAAACAATAAAAGACAGAACCAGAACCTTCTAGAAGGTTCCCAAAACCAGGATCTGTATAACGCGGATATCTTAGATAGGCCAACCCATCACACCTTACCTCGATCGTTTCCCTATGCGAAACAGGGACTATTTGACGCACACAGGACCTCCAAACTTCAGAGGCACTGAAATCAAATCCAAGATTACTTACTAATGGATTGCGCCGTACATTGCTCAAAGGATTAGGTGCTAATGGGGTTTTAAGCATAAAGTGAAAATGATTGGGTACTAATGCCTACTAGTCAAGATCAGTATCGGATAGTGAGTACCCAGATATAACTGCTTTATTTGTGTATAGCCAGGCAGAGAGAGGTGCCATTCCAGCCAGCCAAAGAATAGTCAACTATGTTAGGGGTGCCATCCTAGCCAGCCAAAGAACAATCAGATAAGTCGAATGAGGTACTAAATCGACAATGGTGTACTTGGGTGTCCGCGTTTGATGATCTATGTTAGAGATGCCCTAACAACATAATACAATCATATATGTGTTGCTTTTGTGGGCCCTACTCTGCTTGTATCAGACGCATGGAATTATCGTTTGCTAGATTTGGGGTTTAAAAACTTAAAAAAAAGGATCAGTTTGTATTTGGCATCATATTAGAGTTGAAATATGGAATCTAGACTTGGGATATAGATGTTTGGTTTGATGCCAACATTTGACATGTTTTTGTTTAGGCAAGCAAGAAATTTAGCTACCAATTGGTGGCTATAGAGTTTTTTCTCCTCAATGTTACTAAGAAAAGCAGGCCCAATCTCTGTTTCTTATAGCAGCGGCGAGACATTGTTTGCTATTATGTTCCACCGATTCTGGAGACGTAGACCGGAAAATATTGATATAAAAAATTAAGTACCAGCACACCTATTGTATGGCATGCAATACCATCCACCCTCTCATGTGTGAATAATGAATCAGCCCTTAAATATACCAATCAACCTCCAGATAGCAAGACCCGTTGTGGCATTGTCCCATTTGAGTTCAAGATGTTCAGAGCACTGTCTTACTTGCAACAAATAGATGGCATCACATATGCATACCATGGAGATCACGAGGGAGGAATAGGCGGCATCAGGAGTAGTGGTACATCTTTTCGCCCGGTGCAAGAATGACTCCCTAAGGGACATTCGATAAACAAGGGACCTTCATCTCGAGAAGAAAAGCCTTGTGCAAGACTGGTCCTTTTCACTAGTTAGAAATCATCCTTTGCTAACATAAGTGTGCCCGTGTTAAAGATGGGTCATTCTATGAGCAAAATAATAGCTCAGGGCATGATCTTTATTGGTTCATCAACAAGTTGTTTGATGAATGAAGTAGCAAACATAATTAGTCCCCTACAAGTATGTGGTCGTGACTTTCAGGTCGGGCATTGCTCGACAAGGCTTGGGATTTTGGCAGTACCTGCAGGTGCCACAAATATGCAACACCTCTAAGTACAAATTTGGGCTCCTTTAAATTTTGGGGCTACCAAATAGAAATAGGGCATTTCTTGGAGCTGTGTTTTGGCAAAATGTCGTAAATTACAGTCTTTTGTGCACGACCATAGCTTTTATCATCTGTTGGAGATGCTCTTGGTGTACCAGGAGGATTCTTTCATGTGTTGCTATATTTGAAATCCAAACCTTCAGGATATAAAAGTCAACCAAATGAAATACCCCTTGCGTTGGTTATTATAGACAAGATCAATCTTGGATAGTAGGTAATCATGTATAACTCCTAGATTTGTTTTTTAGCAAGGCATGCAGAGCTTCTTCTTTCTGGTAAATTTACACAAGTCAATTGTGTTAGGGGTGCCATTCCAGCCAGTCAAAGAAAGAAGGTGGTCGAGGTACTCGTCGACGGTGGTGTACTAGGGCGTCCGTTTGGTGATCTACGTTGGAGATGTCCTAACAACACAATACAATCATATATATGTTGGTTTCTTGTGTCCTACTCTGCTTGTATAAGAAGTAGGAAAAGTGTTATGTGTTAGCTAGATTTGGAGTAAAAAAACACTTCCAAAAATTCAGAATTCATCGTACCGATTTGAGCGAGAACTGGAAAAAAAACATTCAGTATTTGGCATCATATTGGAGTTGAAATATGGAATCTATACTTGGAATGTAGATGTTTTGTTTGATGCCAACATTTGACATGTTTTTGTGTAGACAAGCCAAAAAATCAGCTACCAATTGGTTGTCTATCGAATTTTTTGTCCTCGATGTTACTAAGAAGAGCAGGGCCAATCCCCGTAGCTTTTTAACAGCGATGAGACCTTCTTTGGTCTTAGGTTCCACCAATGGTGGAGACGTAGACCGGACATTATTGATATTAAAAAATTAAGTAGCAACACACCTATGTATGGCATGCATTCATCTTATGGCAAAATGAAAATTCTCCACCAACCTTCTCATGTGTGAATAATGAATCAGCCCTTAAATATACCAATCAACCTCCAGATAGCAAAGTACTTAGATATATTTGTACTTAGAGGATTACCCCGGCCTCTCCATCTGGGCGATGCATGCAGCCATTTTATTAATTATTCATAAAGACCTTACAAAGTAGTACAGCTTGTCTGAAGCCACCATCTTAGCGACAATGGTCGCTATTCCTAACCACTTGATGTATTTTTTTTGAATAAACGAATCTCTGAAAAAAACTCCCAGTGTGCGACAAGTGGTGCACATGCAGTGCCTCATTTTTCAGCGCTGAGGAGATTGGAGTGACCTTTGCAAAGGGTAAATCAAAGTCTCGATCTATAAGGGGCAGGCCTTGCTCCCCTCCCCCTTCCCAAGTGTCTCCATCCTAATCACATAATAGGGACTCAGTGAACAGAGGAGGCCATAACTGGGTCAGCCCATTTATCACGCACCTGAGCGATGTGTATTGTAGGAACTCGGCTTGGGGATACAGTCACAACTCGGTCTTTTCAGGGTTTTCTATTTTTCCCTTTTCTAGAAAACATGGAAAATTAATATTTAAAAGTGAATTTTAAAAATATGATAATATTTTGAAAATTTAAGAAGATTTTTGACAATCATGAAGATTTTTTAAAAATTAGGAAATTTCTTTAAAAATATGATCTTTTAGAAAACAAGAATATATTTTGGAAAAGCGTGCTTTGTGAAAAAATCGAGAACATTTCTTAAAACCATGAACATGTTTTCAAATTTTAGAAAAAAATGCAAACAATTTGTATGTTTTCAAACTTTATTTTAGAAAATGCAAACAATTTTTATATTCTGAAAGTTTGCAAAATTGAATTTTCAAAATTTATGAAAAACGAAAAATAAATAGCCAAAAAATTGGTAAGTGAAAAATAACACAAAAGCTGACCATAATCCTTTAGACACTTAGAAGGTTCCCAAAACAATAAAGACAGAACCAGAACCTTCTAGAAGGTTCCCAAAACCAGGATCTGTATAACGCGGATATCTTAGATAGGCCAACCCATCACACCTTACCTCGATCGTTTCCCTATGCGAAACAGGGACTATTTGCCTTTACAGGACCTCCAAACTTCAGAGGCACTGAAATCAAATCCAAGATTACTTACTAATGGATTGCGCCGTACATTGCTCAAAGGATTAGGTGCTAATGGGGTTTTAAGCATAAAGTGAAAATGATTGGGTACTAATGCCTACTAGTCAAGATCAGTATCGGATAGTAAGTACCCAGATATAACTGCTTTATTTGTGTATAGCCAGGCAGAGAGAGGTGCCATTCCAGCCAGCCAAAGAATAGTCAACTATGTTAGGGGTGCCATCCTAGCCAGCCAAAGAACAGTCAGATAAGTCGAATGAGGTACTCGTCGACAATGGTGTACTTGGGTGTCCGCGTTTGATGATCTATGTTAGAGATGCCCTAACAACATAATACAATCATATATGTGTTGCTTTTGTGGGCCCTACTCTGCTTGTATCAGACGCATGGAATTATCGTTTGCTAGATTTGGGGTTTAAAAACTTAAAAAAGGATCAGTTTGTATTTGGCATCATATTAGAGTTGAAATATGGAATCTAGACTTGGGATATAGATGTTTGGTTTGATGCCAACATTTGACATGTTTTGTTTAGGCAAGCAAGAAATTTAGCTACCAATTGGTGGCTATAGAGTTTTTCTCCTCAATGTTACTAAGAAAAGCAGGCCCAATCTCTGTTTCTTATAGCAGCGGCGAGACATTGTTTGCTATTATGTTCCACCGATTCTGGAGACGAGACCGGAAAATATTGATATAAAAATTAAGTACCAGCACACCTATTGTATGGCATGCAATACCATCCACCCTCTCATGTGTGAATAATGAATCAGCCCTTAAATATACCAATCAACCTCCAGATAGCAAGACCCGTTGTGGCATTGTCCCATTTGAGTTCAAGATGTTCAGAGCACTGTCTTACTTGCAACAAATAGATGGCATCACATATGCATACCATGGAGATCACGAGGGAGGAATAGGCGGCATCAGGAGTAGTGGTACATCTTTTCGCCCGGTGCAAGAATGACTCCCTAAGGGACATTCGATAAACAAGGGACCTTCATCTCGAGAAGAAAAGCCTTGTGCAAGACTGGTCCTTTTCACTAGTTAGAAATCATCCTTTTGCTAACATAAGTGTGCCCGTGTTAAAGATGGGTCATTCTATGAGCAAAATAATAGCTCGGGCATGATCTTTATTGGTTCATCAACAAGTTGTTTGATGAATGAAGTAGCAAACATAATTAGTCCCCTACAAGTATGTGGTCGTGACTTTCAGGTCGGGCATTGCTCGACAAGGCTTGGGATTTGCGGCAGTACCTGCAGGTGCCACAAATATGCAACACCTCTAAGTACAAATTTGGGCTCCTTTAAATTTTGGGGCTACCAAATAGAAATAGGGCATTTCTTGGAGCTGTGTTTTTGGCAAAAATGTCGTAAATTACAGTCTTTTGTGCACGACCATAGCTTTTTATCATCTGTTGGAGATGCTCTTGGTGTACCAGGAGGATTCTTTCATGTGTTGCTATATTTGAAATCCAAACCTTCAGGATATAAAAGTCAACCAAATGAAATACCCCGCCGCGTTGGTTATTATAGACAAGATCAATCTTGGATAGTAGGTAATCATGTATAACTCCTAGATTTGTTTTTTAGCAAGGCATGCAGAGCTTCTTCTTTCTGGTAAATTTACACAAGTCAATTGTGTTAGGGTGCCATTCCAGCCAGTCAAAGAAAGAAGGTGGTCGAGGTACTAAATCGACGGTGGTGTACTAGGGCGTCCGTTTGGTGATCTACGTTGGAGATGTCCTAACAACACAATACAATCATATATATGTTGGTTTCTTGTGTCCTACTCTGCTTGTATAAGAAGTAGGAAAAGTGTTATGTGTTAGCTAGATTTGGAGTAAAAAACACTTCCAAAATTCAGAATTCATCGTACCGATTTGAGCGAGAACTGGAAAAAAACATTCAGTATTTGGCATCATATTGGAGTTGAAATATGGAATCTATACTTGGAATGTAGATGTTTTGTTTGATGCCAACATTTGACATGTTTTTGTGTAGACAAGCCAAAAAATCAGCTACCAATTGGTTGTCTATCGAATTTTTGTCCTCGATGTTACTAAGAAGAGCAGGGCCAATCCCGTAGCTTTTTAACAGCGATGAGACCTTCTTTGGTCTTAGGTTCCACCAATGGTGGAGACGTAGACCGGACATTATTGATATTAAAAATTAAGTAGCAACACACCTATGTATGGCATGCATTCATCTTATGGCAAAATGAAAATTCTCCACCAACCTTCTCATGTGTGAATAATGAATCAGCCCTTAAATATACCAATCAACCTCCAGATAGCAAAGTACTTAGATATATTTGTACTTAGAGGATTACCCCGGCCTCTCCATCTGAGCGATGCATGCAGCCATTTTATTAATTATTCATAAAGACCTTACAAAGTAGTACAGCTTGTCTGAAGCCACCATCTTAGCGACAATGGTCGCTATTCCTAACCACTTGATGTATTTTTTTGAATAAACGAATCTCTGAAAAAAACTCCCAGTGTGCGACAAGTGGTGCACATGCAGTGCCTCATTTTTCAGCGCTGAGGAGATTGGAGTGACCTTTGCAAAGGGTAAATCAAAGTCTCGATCTATAAGGGGCAGGCCTTGCTCCCCTCCCCCCTCCCAAGTGTCTCCATCCTAATCACATAATAGGGACTCAGTGAACAGAGGAGGCCATAACTGGGTCAGCCCATTTATCACGCACCTGAGCGATGTGTATTGTAGGAACTCGGCTTGGGGATACAGTCACAACTCGGTCTTTTCAAAGTTTTCTATTTTTCCCTTTTTAGAAAACATGGAAAATTAATATTTAAAAGTGAATTTTAAAAATATGATAATATTTTGAAAATTTAAGAAGATTTTTGACAATCATGAAGATTTTTTAAAAATTATGAAATTTCTTTAAAAATATGATCTTTTAGAAAACAAGAATATATTTTGGAAAAGCGTGCTTTGTGAAAAAATCGAGAACATTTCTTAAAACCCATGAACATGTTTTCAAATTTTAGAAAAAAATGCAAACAATTTGTATGTTTTCAAACTTTATTTTAGAAAATGCAAACAATTTTATATTCTGAAAGTTTGCAAAATTGAATTTTTCAAAATTTATGAAAAACGAAAATAAATAGCCAAAAAATTGGTAAGTGAAAAATAACACAAAAGCTGACCATAATCCTTTAGACACTTAGAAGGTTCCCAAAACAATAAAAGACAGAACCAGAACCTTCTAGAAGGTTCCCAAAACCAGGATCTGTATAACGCGGATATCTTAGATAGGCCAACCCATCACACCTTACCTCGATCGTTTCCCTATGCGAAACAGGGACTATTTGCCTTTACAGGACCTCCAAACTTCAGAGGCACTGAAATCAAATCCAAGATTACTTACTAATGGATTGCGCCCGTACATTGCTCAAAGGATTAGGTGCTAATGGGGTTTTAAGCATAAAGTGAAAATGATTGGGTACTAATGCCTACTAGTCAAGATCAGTATCGGATAGTAAGTACCAGATATAACTGCTTTATTTGTGTATAGCCAGGCAGAGAGAGGTGCCATTCCAGCCAGCCAAAGAATAGTCAACTATGTTAGGGGTGCCATCCTAGCCAGCCAAAGAACAGTCAGATAAGTCGAATGAGGTACTAAATCGACAATGGTGTACTTGGGTGTCGCGTTTGATGATCTATGTTAGAGATGCCCTAACAACATAATACAATCATATATGTGTTGCTTTTGTGGGCCCTACTCTGCTTGTATCAGACGCATGGAATTATCGTTTGCTAGATTTGGGGTTTAAAAACTTAAAAAGGATCAGTTTGTATTTGGCATCATATTAGAGTTGAAATATGGAATCTAGACTTGGGATATAGATGTTTGATTTGATGCCAACATTTGACATGTTTTTGTTTAGGCAAGCAAGAAATTTAGCTACCAATTGGTGGCTATAGAGTTTTCTCCTCAATGTTACTAAGAAAAGCAGGCCCAATCTCTGTTTCTTATAGCAGCGGCGAGACATTGTTTGCTATTATGTTCCACCGATTCTGGCGACGAGACCGGAAAATATTGATATAAAAATTAAGTACCAGCACACCTATTGTATGGCATGCAATACCATCCACCCTCTCATGTGTGAATAATGAATCAGCCCTTAAATATACCAATCAACCTCCAGATAGCAAGACCCGTTGTGGCATTGTCCCATTTGAGTTCAAGATGTTCAGAGCACTGTCTTACTTGCAACAAATAGATGGCATCACATATGCATACCATGGAGATCACGAGGGAGGGAATAGGCGGCATCAGGAGTAGTGGTACATCTTTTCGGCCCGGTGCAAGAATGACTCCCTAAGGGACATTCGATAAACAAGGACCTTCATCTCGAGAAGAAAAGCCTTGTGCAAGACTGGTCCTTTTCACTAGTTAGAAATCATCCTTTTGCTAACATAAGTGTGCCCGTGTTAAAGATGGGTCATTCTATGAGCAAAATAATAGCTCGGGCATGATCTTTATTGGTTCATCAACAAGTTGTTTGATGAATGAAGTAGCAAACATAATTAGTCCCCTACAAGTATGTGGTCGTGACTTTCAGGTCGGGCATTGCTCGACAAGGCTTGGGATTTTGGCAGTACCTGCAGGTGCCACAAATATGCAACACCTCTAAGTACAAATTTGGGCTCCTTTAAATTTTGGGGCTACCAAATAGAAATAGGGCATTTCTTGGAGCTGTGTTTTTGGCAAAATGTAAGTAAATTACAGTCTTTTGTGCACGACCATAGCTTTTTATCATCTGTTGGAGATGCTCTTGGTGTACCAGGAGGATTCTTTCATGTGTTGCTATATTTGAAATCCAAACCTTCAGGATATAAAAGTCAACCAAATGAAATACCCCCGCGTTGGTTATTATAGACAAGATCAATCTTGGATAGTAGGTAATCATGTATAACTCCTAGATTTGTTTTTAGCAAGGCATGCAGAGCTTCTTCTTTCTGGTAAATTTACACAAGTCAATTGTGTTAGGGGTGCCATTCCAGCCAGTCAAAGAAAGAAGGTGGTCGAGGTACTAAATCGACGGTGGTGTACTAGGGCGTCCGTTTGGTGATCTCGTTGGAGATGTCCTAACAACACAATACAATCATATATATGTTGGTTTCTTGTGTCCTACTCTGCTTGTATAAGAAGTAGGAAAAGTGTTATGTGTTAGCTAGATTTGGAGTAAAAAACACTTCCAAAAATTCAGAAATCATCGTACCGATTTGGCGAGAACTGGAAAAAAACATTCAGTATTTGGCATCATATTGGAGTTGAAATATGGAATCTATACTTGGAATGTAGATGTTTTGTTTGATGCCAACATTTGACATGTTTTTGTGTAGACAAGCCAAAAATCAGCTACCAATTGGTTGTCTATCGAATTTTTGTCCTCGATGTTACTAAGAAGAGCAGGGCCAATCCCGTAGCTTTTTAACAGCGATGAGACCTTCTTTGGTCTTAGGTTCCACCAATGGTGGAGACGTAGACCGGACACTATTGATATTAAAAATTAAGTAGCAACACACCTATTGTATGGCATGCATTCATCTTATGGCAAAATGAAAATTCTCCACCAACCTTCTCATGTGTGAATAATGAATCAGCCCTTAAATATACCAATCAACCTCCAGATAGCAAAGTACTTAGATATATTTGTACTTAGAGGATTACCCCCGGCCTCTCCATCTGGGCGATGCATGCAGCCATTTTATTAATTATTCATAAAGACCTTACAAAGTAGTACAGCTTGTCTGAAGCCACCATCTTAGCGACAATGGTCGCTATTCCTAACCACTTGATGTATTTTTTTTGAATAAACGAATCTACGAAAAAAAACTCCCAGTGTGCGACAAGTGGTGCACATGCAGTGCCTCATTTTTCAGCGCCTGAGGAGATTGGAGTGACCTTTGCAAAGGGTAAATCAAAGTCTCGATCTATAAGGGGGGCAGGCCTTGCTCCCCTCCCCCCCTCCCAAGTGTCTCCATCCTAATCACATAATAGGGACTCAGTGAACAGAGGAGGCCATAACTGGGTCAGCCCATTTATCACGCACCTGAGCGATGTGTATTGTAGGAACTCGGCTTGGGGGATACAGTCACAACTCGGTCTTTTCAGGGTTTTCTATTTTTCCCTTTTCTAGAAAACATGGAAAATTAATATTTAAAAGTGAATTTTAAAAATATGATAATATTTTGAAAATTTAAGAAGATTTTTGACAATCATGAAGATTTTTTAAAAATTAGGAAATTTCTTTAAAAATATGATCTTTTAGAAAACAAGAATATATTTTGGAAAAGCGTGCTTTGTGAAAAATCGAGAACATTTCTTAAAACCATGAACATGTTTTCAAATTTTAGAAAAAAATGCAAACAATTTGTATGTTTTCAAACTTTATTTTAGAAAATGCAAACAATTTTATATTCTGAAAGTTTGCAAAATTGTATTTTCAAAATTTATGAAAAACGAAAATAAATAGCCAAAAAATTGGTAAGTGAAAAATAACACAAAAGCTGACCATAATCCTTTAGACACTTAGAAGGTTCCCAAAACAATAAAAGACAGAACCAGAACCTTCTAGAAGGTTCCCAAAACCAGGATCTGTATAACGCGGATATCTTAGATAGGCCAACCCATCACACCTTACCTCGATCGTTTCCCTATGCGAAACAGGGACTATTTGACGCACACAGGACCTCCAAACTTCAGAGGCACTGAAATCAAATCCAAGATTACTTACTAATGGATTGCGCCCGTACATTGCTCAAAGGATTAGGTGCTAATGGGGTTTTAAGCATAAAGTGAAAATGATTGGGTACTAATGCCTACTAGTCAAGATCAGTATCGGATAGTAAGTACCCAGATATAACTGCTTTATTTGTGTATAGCCAGGCAGAGAGAGGTGCCATTCCAGCCAGCCAAAGAATAGTCAACTATGTTAGGGGTGCCATCCTAGCCAGCCAAAGAACAGTCAGATAAGTCGAATGAGGTACTCGTCGACAATGGTGTACTTGGGTGTCCGCGTTTGATGATCTATGTTAGAGATGCCCTAACAACATAATACAATCATATATGTGTTGCTTTTGTGGGCCCTACTCTGCTTGTATCAGACGCATGGAATTATGCGTTTGCTAGATTTGGGGTTTAAAAAACTTAAAAAAAAGGATCAGTTTGTATTTGGCATCATATTAGAGTTGAAATATGGAATCTAGACTTGGGATATAGATGTTTGGTTTGATGCCAACATTTGACATGTTTTTGTTTAGGCAAGCAAGAAATTTAGCTACCAATTGGTGGCTATAGAGTTTTCTCCTCAATGTTACTAAGAAAAGCAGGCCCAATCTCTGTTTCTTATAGCAGCGAGACATTGTTTGCTATTATGTTCCACCGATTCTGGAGACGTGAGACCGGAAAATATTGATATAAAAATTAAGTACCAGCACACCTATTGTATGGCATGCAATACCATCCACCCTCTCATGTGTGAATAATGAATCAGCCCTTAAATATACCAATCAACCTCCAGATAGCAAGACCCGTTGTGGCATTGTCCCATTTGAGTTCAAGATGTTCAGAGCACTGTCTTACTTGCAACAAATAGATGGCATCACATATGCATACCATGGAGATCACGAGGGAGGAATAGGCGGC
Source organism: Aegilops longissima (assembly GCA_021605205.1). NCBI lineage: Eukaryota > Viridiplantae > Streptophyta > Magnoliopsida > Poales > Poaceae > Aegilops > Aegilops longissima. The sequence goes on from JAHIAM010003063.1 coordinate 50,660, forward strand.
ATCAGGAGTAGTGGTACATCTTTTCGCCCGGTGCAAGAATGACTCCCTAAGGGACATTCGATAAACAAGGGACCTTCATCTCGAGAAGAAAAGCCTTGTGCAAGACTGGTCCTTTTCACTAGTTAGAAATCATCCTTTTGCTAACATAAGTGTGCCCCGTGTTAAAGATGGGTCATTCTATGAGCAAAATAATAGCTCGGGGCATGATCTTTATTGGTTCATCAACAAGTTGTTTGATGAATGAAGTAGCAAACATAATTAGTCCCCTACAAGTATGTGGTCGTGACTTTCAGGTCGGGCATTGCTCGACAAGGCTTGGGATTTGCGGCAGTACCTGCAGGTGCCACAAATATGCAACACCTCTAAGTACAAATTTGGGCTCCTTTAAATTTTGGGGCTACCAAATAGAAATAGGGCATTTCTTGGAGCTGTGTTTTTGGCAAAAATGTCGTAAATTACAGTCTTTGTGCACGACCATAGCTTTTTATCATCTGTTGGAGATGCTCTTGGTGTACCAGGAGGATTCTTTCATGTGTTGCTATATTTGAAATCCAAACCTTCAGGATATAAAAGTCAACCAAATGAAATACCCCTTGCGTTGGTTATTATAGACAAGATCAATCTTGGATAGTAGGTAATCATGTATAACTCCTAGATTTGTTTTTAGCAAGGCATGCAGAGCTTCTTCTTTCGGTAAATTTACACAAGTCAATTGTGTTAGGGGTGCCATTCAGCCAGTCAAAGAAAGAAGGTGGTCGAGGTACTCGTCGACGGTGGTGTACTAGGGCGTCCGTTTGGTGATCTACGTTGGAGATGTCCTAACAACACAATACAATCATATATATGTTGGTTTCTTGTGTCCTACTCTGCTTGTATAAGAAGTAGGAAAAGTGTTATGTGTTAGCTAGATTTGGAGTAAAAAACACTTCCAAAATTCAGAATTCATCGTACCGATTTGAGCGAGAACTGGAAAAAAACATTCAGTATTTGGCATCATATTGGAGTTGAAATATGGAATCTATACTTGGAATGTAGATGTTTTGTTTGATGCCAACATTTGACATGTTTTTGTGTAGACAAGCCAAAAAATCAGCTACCAATTGGTTGTCTATCGAATTTTTTGTCCTCGATGTTACTAAGAAGAGCAGGGCCAATCCCGTAGCTTTTTAACAGCGATGAGACCTTCTTTGGTCTTAGGTTCCACCAATGGTGGAGACGTAGACCGGACATTATTGATATTAAAAATTAAGTAGCAACACACCTATTGTATGGCATGCATTCATCTTATGGCAAAATGAAAATTCTCCACCAACCTTCTCATGTGTGAATAATGAATCAGCCCTTAAATATACCAATCAACCTCCAGATAGCAAAGTACGTAGATATATTTGTACTTAGAGGATTACCCCGGCCTCTCCATCTGGGCGATGCATGCAGCCATTTTATTAATTATTCATAAAGACCTTACAGAGTAGTACAGCTTGTCCGAAGCCACCATCTTAGCAACAATGGTCGCTATTCCTAACCACTTGATGTATTTTTTTAATAAAGCGAATCTCTGAAAAAAACTCCCAGTGTGCGACAAGTGGTGCACATGCAGTGCCTCATTTTTCAGCGCTGAGGAGATTGGAGTGACCTTTGCAAAGGGTAAATCAAAGTCTCGATCTATAAGGGGCAGGCCTTGCTCCCCTCCCCCTCCCAAGTGTCTCCATCCTAATCACATAATAGGGACTCAGTGAACAGAGGAGGCCATAACTGGGTCAGCCCATTTATCACGCACCTGAGCGATGTGTATTGTAGCAACTCGGCTTGGGGATACAGTCACAACTCGGTCTTTTCAGGGTTTTCTATTTTTCCCTTTTCTAGAAAACATGGAAAATTAATATTTAAAAGTGAATTTTAAAAATATGATAATATTTTGAAAATTTAAGAAGATTTTTGACAATCATGAAGATTTTTCTAAAAACAGGAAATTTCTTTAAAAATATGATCTTTTAGAAAACAAGAATATATTTTGGAAAAGCGTGCTTTGTGAAAAATCGAGAACATTTCTTAAAACCCGAACATGTTTTCAAATTTTAGAAAAAAATGCAAACAATTTTATGTTTGAACATTATTTTAGAAAATGCAAACAATTTTATATTCTGAAAGTTTGCAAAAATTGAATTTTTCAAAATTTATGAAAAACGAAAATAAATAGCCAAAAAATTGGTAAGTGAAAAATAACACAAAAGCTGACCATAATCCTTTAGACAGTTAGAAGGTTCCCAAAACAATAAAGACAGAACCAGAACCTTCTAGAAGGTTCCCAAAACCAGGATCTGTATAACGCGGATATCTTAGATAGGCCAACCCATCACACCTTACCTCGATCATTTCCCTATCTGAAACAGGGACTATTTGGCCTTTACAGGACCTCCAAACTTCAGAGGCACTGAAATCAAATCCAAGATTACTTACTAATGGATTGCGCCCGTACATTGCTCAAAGGATTAGGTGCTAATGGGGTTTTAAGCATAAAGTGAAAATGATTGGGTACTAATGCCTACTAGTCAAGATCAGTATTCTTTTGTGCACGACCATAGCTTTTTATCATCTGTTGGAGATGCTCTTGGTGTACCAGGAGGATTCTTTCATGTGTTGCTATATTTGAAATCCAAACCTTCAGGATATAAAAGTCAACCAAATGAAATACCCCTTGCGTTGGTTATTATAGACAAGATCAATCTTGGATAGTAGGTAATCATGTATAACTCCTAGATTTGTTTTTAGCAAGGCATGCAGAGCTTCTTCTTTCTGGTAAATTTACACAAGTCAATTGTGTTAGGGGTGCCATTCCAGCCAGTCAAAGAAAGAAGGTGGTCGAGGTACTCGTCGACGGTGGTGTACTAGGGCGTCTGTTTGATGATCTACGTTGGAGATGTCCTAACAACACAATACAATCATATATATGTTGGTTTCTTGGGTCCTACTCTGCTTGTATAAGAAGTAGGAAAAGTGTTATGTGTTAGCTAGATTTGGAGTAAAAAAACACTTCCAAAAATTCAGAATTCATCGTACCGATTTGAGCGAGAACTGGAAAAAAAACATTCAGTATTTGGCATCATATTGGAGTTGAAATATGGAATCTATACTTGGAATGTAGATGTTTTGTTTGATGCCAACATTTGACATGTTTTGTGTAGACAAGCCAAAAATCAGCTACCAATTGGTTGTCTATCGAATTTTTGTCCTCGATGTTACTAAGAAGAGCAGGGCCAATCCCGTAGCTTTTTAACAGCGATGAGACCTTCTTTGGTCTTAGGTTCCACCAATGGTGGAGACGTAGACCGGACATTATTGATATTAAAAATTAAGTAGCAACACACCTATTGTATGGCATGCATTCATCTTATGGCAAAATGAAAATTCTCCACCAACCTTCTCATGTGTGAATAATGAATCAGCCCTTAAATATACCAATCAACCTCCAGATAGCAAAGACCCGTTGTGGCATTGTCCCATTTGAGTTCTAGATGTTCAGAGCACTGTCTTATTTGCAACAAATAGATGGCATCACATATGCATACCATGGAGATCACGAGGGAGGGAATAGGAGGTTTCAGGAGCAATGTCACAACTCGATGCATCGATGCAGGAGTGACTCACTTGGGAGACACGGGACAAAACCAAGGAGCTTCTTTGACAAGGCAAACCATCTGCAACAACTGTTGTTTTCCTGGTTACATCTCCTCTTTTTGCTGACATGATCAGGTAGATAATCAGTTTTCTACTGGCCACTCTGGAGGGTGGCCCTGACGTTACTTTTCTTGTTTTCTTTTGCTATTCCATTTTCAGTCAGCCACAGAATGCTTTTTTTACAAGCAAGCAAAATGCCCCACTGGTTATTAAATCAATATGTGTATGGTCTACCTTGGGGCCTCACAAGTTTGGTTAGGGACGAAGAGGAAGCATGCACCGTGGAGGCGGCGATTTGTCTCCGTTGTGGAAAAAAATTCAGCCCGGAACATGCACTTCTTACTTCTGCGAAGCACTCACTTCCCAGAACATGCGAGACCATGCCGAGAGATCAGCACTTCCTCACTTTCAGTTTAAAGGCCCAACTCACAAATCTCTCCAATCAAAGCAGATGGTCAGTGTCGGAACAAAATTTAATAGGTTGCAAAACTGTCTAATTAATTAGCATGCTTGTTTTTCAGAAGAAATCATGTTTCCCAAAACACGTGCACTGGTCGGTTTCTTTTAATTAATGCGGCTCGAAATCTAATCGGGAATGGAATGAAAGCGACACTAACAGAACAACAAGGTAAAAAAATAAAGTGATATTGGACCAATAAACCGAAAAGGAGGAGTATATACAAAGCCAACAACGACTCCTTCTTTCTAGTTTGGATTGAGGAGTTAAGCGGCGTCTTCAGGAAACGCCCTAAACATCGGTGATCTTGAGGCGATCCTAAAACGCCACAAGACCAGATTCGAGGCATTGTCGAGGAATGCCTTGTCCAACCTTCCCTTCACTACCATCTCTAGCGTTTTAACAAGACAACAAAAATTGATTCCAAGGCTTTTTATTGTCTTTTAGAGGCATTTGAAATCACCTTGTAATATCAGATCGGAAATTATTGATAAAAACTGAAGTACCAGCACACCTATTGTATGCCTTGCATTCATCTTATGGTAAAATGAATTGGTCACCAACCACATCATGTTCGAATAGTGAATCGGCCCTTAAATATACCACTCAACCTCCGGATAGCAAGACCGGTCCCATTTGAGCTCAACATGTTCAGACCACTAGCTTACTTACAACAAATTACGTGTCATCACATACGCATACCATGGAGATGAGGAGGGAGGGAATAGGAGGCATCAGGAGCAGTGGCACAACTAGTCTGGACAGTGCGGGAGTGACTCAGCTTGACCTTCACCCATGCTCACGGCATGCAGGTAGCCCTGCACTGGCTGGCGGAATAGCATAGCATCTCAAGCCGCCACACACCTTGGATCACAATCCACCTCCTCTCTCGTCAAGCAGCTCCATCAGTTCTCGGGCGAGCGAGCGAGCTTGCATTGGAGATCAGATCATCTGAAGATGGGGGCATGTTAAGGAGCTCCCTGCAAGAATTTCTTGGGTCATGCCGACCATAGACGCTTTGCTGTTTTGATAATTTTCTCGCTGGCCATGATGAAAAGGTCCGACCTGGTGCCAAGCATTAGCATCTCAGGACTGATGAGAAGCAAGTAGATCATATATATAGTTGGATATCTGCCTGCCTGCCACGGCTTGTGGCTTCTCCTTCCTTGTGGACATTGAGGGGATGTGTTGGGGTGATAAAAGCAGAGGTTATTCAAGCCAAGATTAGTCTTAGCCAATAATCTTTCACCCACATGCATGATTGAGAATCCGTCATTGAGATGCTATGCTGTCATTGTTGCATTTGCTATAGCTGGGTCTAAGCTTCAGGTTTGTCCTGCATTTCTTCATGTAGTATATAGCTTAGCAATCAATTTCTTGGACTAAATTGTGTTAATGCAACTTAGCATGCTTTGTAGGATCCTTACCAACTGATTGTAGTTGGTCTTGTTCAGCAAGGAGTGAACTCTTTGCATCTTGAAAAGTTAGGCATTAATCTTTCACCCACATGCATGATTGAGAATCCGTGGCTAACATAATTTCTGTTACATTAGATCAGCTCACCAAATTTGTGTCAAAAATTGATGCAATAGAAGTTTAGATATGTTGACCTGCCACAGTGCCTCACAATACCGAAGACTTTCTTTCTTGTGTTCACCTTGAGAATCCGTGGCTAACATATTTTCTGTCACAGTAGCTCACCAAATGGTGGGCCTCCTGACCAATGCCGGCGGCTTTTTACTTGTAGTTTCACTCTGTTTTCTTTGCCTTATCGTTTTGCTTGAGTTTAGCTAGTTGTGGGGTGCCCAGACCAAGTGCTGCGCATACAGGGCCAACGTGTTGCTGCCATGCCAGATGCCGATGCCGATGCCGATGCCGATGTCGAACATGAAGACCTCTCAACCGTGAAGCATCTCCAGGAGTTGGTTCAAAAATATGAGAGAAAGAAGCTTGTTAACTTGATTTAAGATGTGTAGCCGGCCGGATGGATAGCTGTGTAAGAAGTAACTTTTGGAACTCCCTTTCCTTGGTTCTATATATAAGTCTTGTTGTGGTTTTAGTTGAAATTATGGAACGGAGGAATAGTAACTAGCTAGCTACACTGATTATGTAAAATGTATACAAGTCGATGGCCGATGCCCAGTTACAAAATGCATCTCTTGTTGTACAACTCTGGCAAAAGCCAGGTCTCTTGTTGTTGTGATCATCGATCTCCTGCAGAATTTCATGAACCCCAAGGTTGGAGGTGGAGCCAGCAAGAGTAAACCTCTGGGAGTGGCACTCAATAAGCACTCAATCAAAACCAGCTAGCCCAGGGTCCATCGCAACCTTTCTCCAAAACCTGCCTGTCTAGCGATCCTAGCAGCAGTTTATTAGCAAATGTTGAGCAGACTCCAGGTACTCCTGATGGGAAGAACCCCTGCCAACCACGCCTGACTAATATAATCTGTCAGCGGTGTCCGTGAGACAACAAAAAATTGGAGAGACCTTGTTCTCTGATGCCAACGCCTTCCACAAGGTTTGAGACCTTGTTCTCGGCCAACGCCCGATCCAGAAAGAAACAAGCACACAACATGCATGGCCGATCGAGTACACTAGACTCCATCCGCCGTCCAACGCCAATATTAATTAAAAAGAAAGTGTTTAAGGATTAGAATCCTCCATAATCCCTTTAAAAAAATCCTTTGAATCAATAGGAACACACTGTGTAGTCCAGACCTGTTTCACTTAACAGCACTACTTGTTCCTCTACAAAGATCAATACCTGCTGCAACATCTACCAGACCCAGCCTCTCGTCTTCCTGGTGCTCGCCCTAGAACCAGCAGCTGAGTGTGCCGCTCTCTTCGATGGCCTCGGCTCACCAACCTGCGTGCTCTTTTTTGTTCCTGGCTTCTGCCTGGTAGCGGCGGCGGCGGCGGCTTTATTCTTCATCTCGTCGACGGCATCCGAGGGCGCGGCCAAGACGGAGCTGGGAACCCTCTTGTTGGCCGAGTCTGAGCTTCTCAGGACTCGGTGGTTCACGCTCATCGTCTCCTCCCTCGTGCGAGGCCGCGGCACCTCCTCCTCGTGCGGCTTCTCACCCAAGTCGAGTAACTGAATGGAATAAATAGTATGTATATGTCAACTTACCGGTGCCCTCCAAAATGTAGGAATGAGTTGTACATAATGCAATGCAGCACCTTCTCCTCCAAATGGTCGAGCCTCTGAGTCATTGAATCCTTAAACTTGAGCTGCAGATACTCATTCTCAAACAAGAGCTCATCAATCTGAAACAAAACAATAATGAAAAATTCAACTCTATGTTGATGCCCATTCATGATTATTATGCTGGTAAAAAATTAATTAAGTAATGTACCCTTTGCTTAAGACCTGCAACCTCCTCCGAGTTTGATTTGTGCTGCTGTGCAAGTTCACGCTCCAACTCCACTATCTGCAAAAAGAAATTCAAGTCTCTTGTTGATGCCCATTTATGATTATTATACTAGTAAGAATTAGTTCTGTACTATACCTTTTCTTAAGATCTGCAACCTCAGAGTCTGATTTGTGCTGCTGTGCAAGTTTGTGCTCCAACTCCGCTGAACCTGTCCTCCTCGAAATCTGAAAACCAAAAGTATATGAATGAATCGGATTTTGAGATGCACCGAATCTGGTCTCCACTTCAAGTAACTACCTCAATATCTAGCTCTTGTCTAACATGAGTAAGATATTAGGAACTTCTGCTATAACAGACTGAACAAGAGAATACAATGAAAACGACAAATTAGTAACACTTTTACAAAATGTCTGAATTAATTAATTTATTAAACAGTGAACCCATACACAGTGTGATAAGTTCACAAAATGTAATTGTTGGGTAACGTAGTAATTTCAAAAAATTTCCTACGAACACGCAAGACCATGGTGATGGCATAGCAACGAGAGGGGAGAGTGTCCGTCCACGTACCCTCGTAGACCGAAAGCGGAAGCGTTATATCAATGCGGTTGATGTAGTCGTACGTCTTCACGATCCAACCGATCCAAGCACCGTTACTCCGGCACCTCCGAGTTCTTGGCACACGTTCAGCTCGATGACGATCCCCGGGCTCCGATCCAGCAAAGCGTCGGGGAGGAGTTCCGTCAGCACGACGGCGTGGTGACGATCTTGATGTTCTACCGTCGCAGGGCTTCGCCTAAGCACCGCTACAATATGACCGAGGTGGAATATGGTGGAGGGGGGCACCGCACACGGCTAAGGAACGATCACGAAGATCAACTTGTGTGTCCATGGGGTGCCCCTGCCCCCGTATATAAAGGAGTGGAGGAGGGGAGGGCCGGCCCTCTACTATGGCGCGCCCTGGGGAGTCCTACTCCCACCGGAGTAGGATTCCCTTTCCTAGTCCAACTAGGAACCCTTCCATGTAGTAGGAGTAGGAGAGAAGGAAAGGGAAGAGAAAAGGAGAAGGAAGGAAGGTGCGCCTCCCTAGTCCAATTCGGACTAGTCCAAGGGAGGTGCGCCACCCTTTGGCCCTTTCTCTCCTTTCCCGTATGGCCCAAAGAGGCCCAATACGAATTCCGTAACTCTCCGGTACTCGAAAATACCGAATCACTCGGAACCTTTCCGAACTCGAATATAGTCGTCCAATATATCGATCTTTACGTCTCGACCATTTCGAGACTCCTCGTCATGTCCCCGATCTCATCCGGGACTCCGAACTCCTTCGGTACATCAAAACTCATAAACTCATAATATAACTGTCATTGAAACCTTAAGCGTGCGGACCCTACGGTTCGAGAACTATGTAGACATGACCGAGACACATCTCCGGTCAATAACCAATAGCGGACCTGGATGCCCATATTGGTTCCTACATATTCTACGAAGATCTTTATCGGTCAGACCGCATCACAACATACGTTGTTCCCTTTGTCATCGGTATGTTACTTGCCCGAGATTCGATCGTCGGTATCCAATACCTAGTTCAATCTCGTTCTGGCAAGTCTCTTTACTCGTTCCGTAATACACCATCTCACAGCTAACTCATTAGTTGTAATGCTTGCAAGGCTTAGTGATGTGTATTACCGAGAGGGCCCAGAGATACCTCTCCGACAATCGGAGTGACAAATCCTAATCTCAAATACGCCAACCCAACATGTACCTTTGGAGACACCTGTAGTACTCCTTTATAATCACCCAGTTACGTTGTGACGTTTGGTAGCACCAAAGTGTTCCTCCGTAAACGGAGTTGCATAATCTCATAGTTACAGGAACATGTATAAGTCATGGATAAAAGCAATAGCAACATACTAAACGATCGGGTGCTAAGCTAATGGAATGGGTCATGTCAATCAGATCATTCAACTAATGATGTGACCTTGTTAATCAAATGACAACTCCTTTGTCTATGGTTAGGAAACTTAACCATCTTTGATTAACAAGCTAGTCTAGTAGAGGCATACTAGTGACACTCTGTTTGTCTATGTATTCACACATGTATTATGTTTCCGGTTAATACAATTCTAGCATGAATAATAAACATTTATCATGATATAAGGAAATAAATAATAACTTTATTATTGCCTCTAGGGCATATTTCCTTCAGTCTCCCACTTGCACTAGAGTCAATAATCTAGTTCACATCGCCATGTGATTTAACATGAATAGTTCACATCCATATGTGGTTAACACCCATAGTTCACATCGACATGTGACCAACACCCAAAGGGTTTACTAGAGTGTGATCATGTTTTGCTTTGTGAGAGAATCTTAGTCAACGGGTCTTTCACATTCAGATCCGTTATGTATTTTGCAATTTTCTATGTCTACAATGCTCTGCACGGAGCTACTCTAGCTAATTGCTCCCACTTTCAATATGTATCTAGATCGAGACTTAGAGTCATCCAGATCAATGTCAAAACTTGCATCGACGTAACCCTTTACGATTTAACCTTTTCCACTTCCATAATCGAGAAACATATCCTTATTCCACTAAGGATAATTTTGACCGATGTCCAGTGATCTACTCCTAGATCACTATTGTATTCCTTGCCAAACTCAGTGTAGGGTATACAATAGATCTGGTACACAGCATGACATACTTTATAGAACCTATGGCTGATGCATAGGGAATGACTTTCATTCTTTTTCTATCTTCTGCCGTGGTCGGGTTTTGAGTCTTACTCAATCTCGCACCTTGTAACACAGGCAAGAACTCTTTCTTTGACTGTTCCATTTTGAACTACTTCAAAATCTTGTCAAGGTATGTATTCATTGAAAAACTTATCAAGCGTCTTGATCTATCTCTATAGATCTTGATGCTCAATATGTAAGCAGCTTCACCGAGGTCCTTCTTTGAAAAACTCCTTTCAAATACTCCTTTATGCTTTGCAGAATAATTCTACATCATTTCCGATCAACAATATGTCATTCACATATACTTATCAGAAATGTTGTAGTGCTCCCACTCACTTTCTTGTAAATACAGGCTTCTCCAAAAGTCTGTATAAAACCATATGCTTTGATCACACTATCAAAGCGTTTATTCCAACTCCGAGATGCTTGCACCAGTCCATAGATGGATCGCTGGAGCTTGCGTATTTTGTCAGCACCTTTAGGATTGACAAAACCTTCTGGTTGCATCATATACAACTCTTCTTTAAATCCATTAAGGAATGTAGTTTTGTTTATCCATTTGCGGATTTCATAAAATGCGGCAATTGCTAACATGATTTGGACAGACTTAAGCATCGCTACAGTTGAGAAAATCTCATTGTAGTCAACACCTTGAACTTGTCGAAAACCTTTCTGCGACAAGTCGAGCTTTGTAAATAGTAATACTACTATCAGCATCTGTCTTCCTCTTGAAGATCCATTCATTTAACATGACTTGCTGATCATCGAGCAGGTCAACCAAAGTCCACACTTTGTTCTTATATATGGATCCTATCTCAGATTTTATGGCCTCAAGCCATTTCATGAATCTGGGCTCATCATCGCTTCCTCATAGTTCGTAGGTTCATCATGGTCTAGTAACATGACTTCCAGAACATGATTACCGTACCACTCTGGTGCGGACTGTACTTTGGAAGACCTACGAGGTTTTGTAGTAACTTGATCTGAAGTTTCATGATCATCATCATTAGCTTCCTCACTAATTGGTGTAGGAATCACTGGAACTGATTTCCGTGATGAAATACTTTCCAATTCGGGAGAAGGTACAAATTACCTTATCAAGCTCCACTTTCCTCCCACTCACTTCTTTCGAGAGAAACTCCTTCTCTAGAAAGGATCCATTCTTAGCAACAAATGTCTTGCCTTCGGATCTGTGATAGAAGGTATACCCAACAATTTCCTTTGGGTATTCTATGAAAACGCACTTCTCCGATTTGGGTTTGAGCTTATCAGGATGAAACTTTTCACATAAGCATCGCAGCCCCAAACTTTAAGAAACGACAACTTTGGTTTCTTGCTAAACCGCAGTTCATATAGTGTCGTCTCAACGGATTTAGATGGTGCCCTATTTAACGTGAATGCAGCTGTCTCTAATGCATAACCCCAAAACGATAGTGGTAAATCGGTAAGAGACATCATTGATCGCACCATATCAAAATAAAGTACGGTTACTGACGTTCGGACACACTATAACGTTGTGGTGTTCCGGTGGCGTGAGCTGTGAAACTATTCCACTTTGTTTTAATTGAAGACCAAACTCGTAACTCAAATATTCATCTCCACGATCAGATCGCAGAAACTTTATTTTCTTGTTACGATGATTTTCTACTTCACTCTGAAATTCTTTGAACTTTTCAACTATTTCAGACTTATGTTTCATCAAGAAGATATACGCATATCTGCTCAAATCATCTGTGAAGGTCAGAAAATAATGATACTTGCCACGAGCATCAACACTCATTGAATCGCATACACGGTATGTATTATTTCCAATAAGTCAGTAGCTTGTTCCATTGTTCCGGAGAACGGAGTTTTAGTCATCTTGCCCAAAAGGCACGGTTCGCAAGCATCAAATGATTCATAATCAAGTGATTCCAAAAGTCCATCAGCATGGATTTTTCTTCATGCGCTTTACACCAATATGACCTAAACGGCAGTGCCACAAATAAGTTGCACTATCATTATTAACTTTGCATCTTTTGGTTTCAATATTATGAATATGTGTATCACTATGATCGAGATCCAATGAACCATTTTCATTGGGTGTGTAACTATATAAGGTTTTATTCATGTAAACAGAACAACAATTTATTCTCTTACTTAAATAAATAACGTATTGTAATAAACATGATCAAATCATATTTATGCTCAACACCAAATAACACTTATTTATGTTCCACACTAATCCCGAAAGTATAGGGAGTGTGCGATGATGATCATATCAATCTTGGAACTACTTCCAACACTCATCGTCACTTCCCTTCAACTAGTTTCTGTTCATTCTGCAACTCCGTTTCAAGTTACTACTCTTAGCAACTGAACCAGTATCAAATACCGAGGGGTTGCTACGAACACTAGTGAAATACACATCAATAATCTGTATATCAAATATACCTTTGTTCACTTTGCCATCCTTCTTATCCGCCAAATACTTGGGGTAGTTCCGCTTCTAGTGACCAGTTCCATTGCAGCAAAAGCACTTAGTCTCAGGCTTAGGTCCAGACTTGGGCTTCTTCACTTGAGCAGCAACTTGCTTGCCGTTCTTCTTGAAGTTCCCCTTCTTCCCTTTGCCCTTTTCCTTGAGACTAGTGGTCTTGTCAATCATCAACACTTGATGCTCTTTCTTAATTTCTACCTTCGTCGATTTCAACATCACGAAGAGCTCGGGAATCGTTTTCGTCATCCCTTGCATACTATAGTTCATCACGAAGTTCTAGTAACTTAGTGATGGTGACTAGAGAATTCTGTCAATCACTGTCTTATCTGGAAGATTAACTCCCACTTGATTCAAGCGATTGAAGTACCTGGACAATCTGAGCACATGCTCACTGGTTGAGCGATTCTCCTCCATCTTTTAGCTATAGAACTTGTTGGAGACTTCATATCTCTCAACTCGGTATTTGCTTGAAATATTAACTTCAATTCCTGGAGCATCTCATATGGTCCATGACGTTCAAAACGTCTTTGAAGTCCCGATTCTAAGCCGTTAAGCATGGTGCACTAAACTATCAAGTAGTCATCATATTGAGCTAGCCAAACGTTCATAACGTCTGCATCTGCTCCTGCAATAGGTCTGTCACCTAGCGGTGCATCAAGAACATAATTCTTCTGTGCAGCAATGAGGATAAACCTCAGATCACGGATCCAATCCGCATCATTGCTACTAACATCTTTCAACACAGTTTCTCTAGGAACATATTAAAATAAACATATGAAAGCAACAACGCGAGCTATTGATCTACAACATAATTTGCAAAATACTACCAGGACTAAGTACATGATAAATTAAAGTTCAATTAATCATATTACTTAAGAACTCCCACTTAGATAGACATCTCTCTAGTCATCTAAGTGATCACGTGATCCAAATCAACTAAACCATAACCGATCATCACATGAGATGGAGTAGTTTTCAATGGTGAACATCACTATGTTGATCATATCTACTATATGATTCACGCCGACCTTTCGGTCTCCGTGTTCGAGGCCATATCTGCATATGCTAGGCTCGTCAAGTTTAACCTGAGTATTCTGCGTGTGCAAAACTGGCTTGCACCCGTTGTAGATGGACGTAGAGCTTATCACACCCGATCATCACGTGGTGTCTGGGCACGACGAACTTTGGCAACGGTGCATACTTAGGGAGAACACTTCTTGATAATTAATGAGAGATCATCTTAAAATGCTACCGTCAATCAAAGCAGAATAAGATGTATAACAGATAAACAATAATGAAAAATTCAACTCTATGTTGATGCCCATTCATGATTATTATGCTGGTAAAAATTAATTAAGTAATGTACCCTTTGCTTAAGACCTGCAACCTCCTCCGAGTTTGATTTGTGCTGCTGTGCAAGTTCACGCCCAACTCCACTATCTGCAAAAAGAAATTCAAGTCTCTTGTTGATGCCCATTTATGATTATTATACTAGTAAGAATTAGTTCTGTACTATACCTTTTTCTTAAGATCTGCAACCTCAGAGTCTGATTTGTGCTTCTGTGCAAGTTTGTGCTCCAACTCCGCTGAACCTGTCCTCCTCAAATCTGAAAACCAAAAGTATATGAATGAATCGGATTTTGAGATGCACCGAATCTGGTCTCCACTTCAAGTAACTACCTCAATATCTAGCTCTTGTCTAACATGAGTAAGATATTAGGAACTTCTGCTATAACAGACTGAACAAGAGAATACAATGAAAACGACAAATTAGTAACACTTTTACAAAATGTCTGAATTAATTAATTTATTAAACAGTGAACCCATACACAGTGTGATAAGTTCACAAAATGTAATTGTTGGGTAACGTAGTAATTTCAAAAATTTCCTACGAACACGCAAGACCATGGTGATGGCATAGCAACGAGAGGGAGAGTGTCCGTCCACGCACCCTCGTGAGACCGAAAGCGAAGCGTTATATCAATGCGGTTGATGTAGTCGACGTCTTCACGATCCAACCGATCCAAGCACCGTTACTCCGGCACCTCCGAGTTCTTGGCACACGTTCAGCTCGATGACGATCCCGGGCTCCGATCCAGCAAAGCGTCGGGAGGAGTTCCGTCAAGACGACGGCGTGGTGGACGATCTTGATGTTCTACCGTCGCGAGGCTTCGCCTAAGCACCACTACAATATGACCGAGGTGGAATATGGTGGAGGGGGCACCGCACACGGCTAAGGAACGATCACGAAGATCAACTTGTGTGTCCATGGGGTGCCCCTGCCCCGTATATAAAGGAGTGGAGGAGGGAGGGCGGCCCTCTCTATGCGCGCCCTAGGGGAGTCCTACTCCCACCGGAGTAGGATTCCCTTCCTAGTCCAACTAGGAACCCTTCCATGTAGTAGGAGTAGGAGAGAAGGAAAGGGAAGAGAAAAGGAGAAGGAAGGAAGGTGCGCCCCCTCCCTAGTCCAATTCGGACTAGTCCAAGGGAGGGTGCGCCACCCTTTGGCCCTTTCTCTCCTTTCCCGTATGGCCCAAAGAGGCCCAATACGAATTCCGTAACTCTCCGGTACTCCGAAAAATACCCGAATCACTCGGAACCTTTCCGAACTCCGAATATAGTCGTCCAATATATCGATCTTTACGTCTCGACCATTTCGAGACTCCTCGTCATGTCCCCGATCTCATCCGGGACTCCGAACTCCTTCGGTACATCAAAACTCATAAACTCATAATATAACTGTCATTGAAACCTTAAGCGTGCGGACCCTACGGTTCGAGAACTATGTAGACATGACCGAGACACATCTCCGGTCAATAACCAATAGCGGGACCTGGATGCCCATATTGGTTCCTACATATTCTACGAAGATCTTTATCGGTCAGACCGCATAACAACATACGTTGTTCCCTTTGTCATCGGTATGTTACTTGCCCGAGATTCGATCGTCGGTATCCAATACCTAGTTCAATCTCGTTACTGGCAAGTCTCTTTACTCGTTCCGTAATACACCATCTCACAGCTAACTCATTAGTTGTAATGCTTGCAAGGCTTAGTGATGTGTATTACCGAGAGGGCCCAGAGATACCTCTCCGACAATCGGAGTGACAAATCCTAATCTCGAAATACGCCAACCCAACATGTACCTTTGGAGACACCTGTAGTACTCCTTTATAATCACCCAGTTACGTTGTGACGTTTGGTAGCACCCAAAGTGTTCCTCCGGTAAACGGGAGTTGCATAATCTCATAGTTACAGGAACATGTATAAGTCATGGATAAAAGCAATAGCAACATACTAAACGATCGGGTGCTAAGCTAATGGAATGGGTCATGTCAATCAGATCATTCAACTAATGATGTGACCTTGTTAATCAAATGACAACTCCTTTGTCTATGGTTAGGAAACTTAACCATCTTTGATTAACAAGCTAGTCTAGTAGAGGCATACTAGTGACACTCTGTTTGTCTATGTATTCACACATGTATTATGTTTCCGGTTAATACAATTCTAGCATGAATAATAAACATTTATCATGATATAAGGAAATAAATAATAACTTTATTATTGCCTCTAGGGCATATTTCCTTCAGTAATAGTAATAAATCATGAGATGTTTGGTTCATAGCAAATATTGCCTAAAAACACAGTGATGCACCTCGCTCATTAGTCCTACACTACTTAGTTGCTACGCGGAGACATACTCCCATTCTCCATGCATTCACGGACGAAATGATACTGAATATGCTGCTCAAAACAACTTCATAAGTTGTACAATAAACAGGATGTCCCGTGGGTGCAGCTTGTCTGGTCGACGTACTGCTCGGACTCTGTACCGCATGCGACTGATCCATGCGGTTCGTTCTGGTGGCGCGATGTCCTAGAGCTATCTGATATATACCGGGGTGACCTCTATCAAGATTGATGATGGATCCACAATTTTGGTTTGGAAGGATCTGTGGCACTCTGCAATCCTCTCGACATCCCATCCAAGAGCCTTTTCCTTTGCAAAATGGAAGATCTGTCAGTCAAAAAACTCCTCACTGCAAATGCTCTCGGTGACATATTTCATCTACCACAACTCCTCAGGCATGTAGAGTTGCCAATTGGACTTGTAGGCCCCTCCTCTTGTATGTACCTAACCTCCCCCCTTAACTCTTTCACAGTTCGTCTTTAATTAAAAGTGACAGTGGGAGCTTAAAAATAAAATTAACTTAATTTACTTGATTCACGTTCAAACGATCAATACCCGTGGCTTATTGGTAGGGTCCTCGTTCTGCATGTAGGCATCCATCAGCTTGTCGTACTCGGAGAAAAATGGAGCTCGCCCCTGCAATTCAATTCAAACAAGATACTCAGACCAAAAAGAAAAATTATAGATGACCAACAGCTCAACTACTACTTGTTCGATAGTACAATTTTTCTCTTTCAATGGAGCTCGCCCTGCAATTGGTAGGGTCCTCGTTCTGCATGTAGGCATCCATCAGCTTGTCGTACTCGGAGAAAAATGGAGCTCGCCCTGCAATTCAATTCAAACAAGATACTCAGACCAGAAAGAAAAATTATAGATGACCAACATCCGAGGGCGCGGCCAAGACGGAGCTGGGAACCCTCTTGTTGGCCGAGTCTGAGCTTCTCGGGACTCGGTGGTTCACGCCATCGTCTCCTCCTCGTGCGAGGGCAGCGGCACCTCCTCCTCGTCGGCTTCTCACCCAAGTCGAGTAACTGAATGGAATAAATAGTATGTATATGTCAACTTACGGTGCCCTCCAAAATGTAGGAATGAGTTGTACATAATGCAATGCAGCACCTTCTCCTCCAAATGGTCGAGCCTCTGAGTCATTGAATCCTTAAACTTGAGCTGCAGATACTCATTCTCAAACAAGAGCTCATCAATCTGAAACAAAACAATAATGAAAAATTCAACTCTATGTTGATGCCCATTCATGATTATTATGCTGGTAAAAATTAATTAAGTAATGTACCCTTTGCTTAAGACCTGCAACCTCCTCCGAGTTTGATTTGTGCTGCTGTGCAAGTTCACGCTCCAACTCCACTATCTGCAAAAAGAAATTCAAGTCTCTTGTTGATGCCCATTTATGATTATTATACTAGTAAGAATTAGTTCTGTACTATACCTTTTTCTTAAGATCTGCAACCTCGAGTCTGATTTGTGCTGCTGTGCAAGTTTGTGCTCCAACTCCGCTGAACCTGTCCTCCTCGAAATCTGAAAACCAAAAGTATATGAATGAATCGGATTTTGAGATGCACCGAATCTGGTCTCCATTTCAAGTAACTACCTCAATATCTAGCTCTTGTCTAACATGAGTAAGATATTAGGAACTTCTGCTATAACAGACTGAACAAGAGAATACAATGAAAACGACAAATTAGTAACACTTTTACAAAATGTCTGAATTAATTAATTTATTAAACAGTGAACCCATACACAGTGTTGTACCTGTACCTAACCTCCCCCTTTAACTCTTTCACAGTTCGTTTCTAATTAAAAGTGACAGTGGGAGCTTAAAAATAAAATTAACTTAATTTACTTGATTCACGTTCAAACGATCAATACCCGTGGCTTATTGGTAGGGTCCTCGTTCTGCATGTAGGCATCCATCAGCTTGTCGTACTCGGCGAAAAATGGAGCTCGCCCCTGCAATTCAATTCAAACAAGATACTCAGACCAAAAAGAAAAAATTATAGATGACCAACAGCTCAACTACTACTTGTTCGATAGTACAATTTTTCAGAAATACTTACAGCATCGCCCAAAGCTTTCCACTCTTTGCTTGCCGCCTTTGAAATCTATAGTTCGCCAGATTAAAATATATTAGTCGTGCACTACCTACCAATCAGGCTCTCTAAACAGTTAGGTGAACTTGTCTACAAGCTAAAACAGTTAGGTGAACTTCTACTGCAATCAGGCTCTCATTAAAATATGTTTACTTGTCTCTCCATCTTTTGCTGCTGCTGCACTGGTTAAGACTCATGGCATCGATCCATCTGACCAAGAGGAGCTACTGCAATGCAAACACCTCTTGTGACCAGAACAAGGACGACGCCAACAACAATGACTATGGCCTTTACGATGGCTCCGACGATACCGGGTAAGAAGCCTTAGTCTATTGTATTTGTTCACTCTTGGGAACTCTACATGTTTGTTCAAAAAAACAAATGTATTTTTAGCTAGCACATGCACCAGGATCATCCAGTTGGTTGATGAGGAGGCGGGTCAAACTGCTTGCAGGCATGTTCATGACAGCCTCACACACACCTAGCAGCTTGTCATTCCCGGCGCTGGTTGAGGCTGTAGCAGGGAGATGTGTCATGCCACTGGTCAGGAACACGACCATGGCAGAGTTGTTGCGAATACTGGCATCCGAGCCAAGCGTCGAACACCTTGCGGGCATGGTTGGTGTGAGGACGACGGTATCTGCTTGTGAAGCACCAGCAGGCACACCCAAATGCATGGAGATGAGCGAGGGAGGTGAACGCTTGGTCTCCTGTGCTCAATCCGGCATGAACGTTAGCGTGCCTCGAGGCTATACGACCCAGCGTCATGCTAAGCTGCACCAAGCTCTCCTGGATGCCATGCATAGTCACCTCCACCGTTGTTGCCACCATCCCCTCACCTCCAACCAAATCAAGTGGGGAAACAAATTGCTGGGGAGATTTTTTGTGGGAGGATTCGTGGCTTTGAATACCAACTGTCACAACCTGTAGCCATGGACATGAGCAGAGGAGGATAAGCCTCTTGTGGAGAATGGTCACCAGGCCAGAGAGGTAGGGGATCCAAGCAAGAGGAGGAAGAAGAAGCCAAACGAGAGGAAGGAGACATGGAGATTCAGTTCCAAGTTTCTATTCCATCCTCAATGCCTCAAGTTGATCTTCTTTTGTATACTAGTTAGCACAGCCATGCCATCGGCCCAGTCCAACAGTCCCACGGACCATATCCACCATGTCTAGCACGGTTCTATAGACCCGTGTGACACAAGGATTATCCTAACAAGGTTGTTACTACAAGAAACAAGAATTATTCTAACAACACCAACACAAGAGATCAAACAGAAATAGTGTTTACCTCGACAACTTTTGTCAATTCAGGGTGCATTTCCTTAAACTTCTTTTGAAAGAGAAAAAAGGCAGTGGATGGGCGCTTGGGCTTCCTTTCATCACCTACACAATTGCTTAAAGCATTATTCACAACTAGATTTGTCAAAGATAAGTCCAGAACGGTTGCAGGCGTTTTAAACAACATAATAACGAACCTGCATCGCCACATGTGTTGTCGTTAATATTCTTGCTCTCCATATAGACCTCCATCAGCCTTTTGTATTCGGTAAAGTAGGGGGCCTGACCCTGCAATTCAATTCAAAGAACATAATTGCCAAAATGAATATTTAGGGAAGATTTAATAGTTATTTACTTACAATAGCACCGAGACTTCTCCATTCCTCGGCTGCAGCTTTCGAAACCTACAATTAACAAAATTAAAATAAACACAACAAATCAAAAGAAGAATTAATACATGTAAAGATGAAAAGCAGAGAAAAATGTGTTACCTCGGTGACTTTCTTTAGTTGGGGATTTCTTTTCTTAAACTCGTTTGTATAGAGAATGCAGGCGGTGGGTGGGCGCTTAGGCATCCCACTGGACCTCGCCTTCGTCTTCATCTTGCAACCTGCACGGCAAATTTAGAATGCTGGAAATGTTATATTTTTTTTCTAGTCACTAGAGGAGCATTTTGGGAAGGAAAATTCTATATTTTTTTTATAATGTTGCGGTTGCACTATACATATATAAATGACTATACTTTGTACTGGATAGTTAAAATGTAAAGAGTGGGTACATGTATGTACAAACAGGAGAGCACTAATACATGTTTGATTTCACATGACATGGATAAACATGACAGGGATTTACGTTCACACAAGCATGAATGCAATGTAGCTCTGCCTCCCAAACAATCCCAGAGTGTAACAGGTCCACCTCGCTACAGCACTAACTTACATGTCGATCTAGCGAGCACACCACCGCAGACCTCTGAAGCAAGAAAGAACACTGAGCAAGCTCCTCCTCGAGAAACTGATCTGGGCAAAATGTAGCGAGCACGCCACCACAGACCAATGAAGCAAAGGGATAAATGTCTGTGGAGCTAAGACATGCTCCTCAGGTATCACAAATACTGAGGGAAAGGATAGCTCAAACCAACAGACAGGGAAGTAGAATAAATAAATTCCTCAAGAAGTAGCATGAACTTGAGGTGCAAAGCAAAGCCAGAAAGTTGTTGCATCTAGAGCTAAAATACATCTAGATACATCCATACCTGCGACAAGTAATTCGGAACGGAGGGAGTACATGAGAAGAATTAGTGGAATTATCAAACCCCTGAACAATCTTGAGCATATACCATACCAACAACAGCAAGCTCCTCCCTATATTGGCCAACACGGCACCAGAACCAAACTCTAATCTTTGAGCACTACACTCAAACAAACCTCATGTTAATCCATGAATGCTGCCGTGATTCCAATCTCCGGCAGTTGAACTGGTCGAGAGGTCACCTGGGGACAGGACAGGAGGCATCCGTACATATCAACATCCATCCTTTTGTTGTTGTTGTTGTTGTTGTTGTTGTTGTTGTTGTTGTTGTTATGACATGGATGGAGTAGTGCTACAGCTAGCTAAATGGATGGATGATGCTGCAATGCAATTGTTTGATGAGTTTTCAGCAACTTTTCCCAAATTGTCACTTGCTCTTCAATCTTGGTTCAGTCATTTGAAGGAAATTTCGACATCCCCGATTCTCCTAAATTAGTATCTCAAATCTATCCAAAATAAATAGTACTGAGCTGCTGATTTGTGCGTCCTCCAAATTAGGCAATCTCACACTCAGTAATTAAAGGCGCATCACACACACACACACACACCATCTAACTGAACTCTACAGACCCCTGAGGCGTGGGGATCCCGTGATTAGAGGCACCTCAGGGGAAGCGCTCACCTGAGGAGCTTCTCGAAGGCGACCTGCCGGGCTGAAGCTTCTCGAGGGCGACCTGCCGGGGCGAGGCGAGGCTGAAGCTCCGACGATAGTTGACCGGCGGCAGCGGCAGCGGCGACGTCGTCGTCGGCGGCGATTCGAGTCGAGAGAGAGGGGAGGAGGGGTTTGGTTGGGCCAGGGCCAGGGCCAGGACCAGGCGGTCTGTTTTACTTTGGTTGGACAATACTAATGCTCAACACACGGCCCAATAACAACCTTTTTTTTGTGGTTGTGAAACTACCCACATTCCACCGTCACCGTGAAGCAACTAATCAGCTTTTTCCTTCTCCTTTTTTGAATACATGGTCAACATTTTTTCTATAGACCTTTTAACATTTTTTTCAAATGCTTAACTAACATTTTTCAAAGACAATATTAATATTTTCTGAAAAACGATCAACATTATTTTCTATAGACGTTTTTAACATTTTGTCAAATGCATGATAAAAGAATTCAAACACAAGGTTAGCAATTTTTAATACATGGTCAAAATGTTTTTCTGTAAACATTTTAGCATTTTCAAATGCTTGATTATTATTATTTTCAAATAGGATATTAAAAAATTCTATACAAATTTTAAAAATTTAAAACTATTTCATGATTTTTTTACAAATGCAAGATTAATTATTTTTAATACATGGTCAATATTTTTCTATATATATATTCAAATGCATGTTTAAAACAATACTAAAGTTAGTACAAAGTTGATTCACTTATTTTGGGACGGATGGAGTACAAGTTTAACATTTTAATACAATACAAGATTAACTTTTTAATACATGGTCAATATTTTTCTATATACATTCAAATGCATGTTTAAAAACAATACTAAAGTCAGTACAAAGTTGATTCACTTATTTTGGGACGGATGGAGTACAAGTTTAACATTTTAATACAATACAAGATTAACTTTTTAATACATGGTAAAAAAATTATTTTATAAATTTAAGTTCTTTCAGAGCTTGATTAACATTTTTGAATACACGATTAACATACACATTTAAAAATGTTTTATTAATATTTCTCAAATACTTGTTCAAATTTTTTCAGATGCTTGATTAACATTTTTAAATACATGATCAACTCTTTCCCACACATTGTATACTTTGTGTATATATTTTTGTATACATGAGAATAAAATTCTTTATACACATTTAACAATTTCCAAATGCTTGTTTGACATTTTTTCAAATGTTTTTATGGATTTTTTACTATATTTATTTAGAATATTTGGAAGTATAAATGAAAGTGAAGAACACATTTAAAATGCTTTATTAATATTTCTCAAATACTTGTTCAATTTTTTCAGATGCTTGATTAACATTTTTAAATACATGATCAACTCTTTCCCACACATTGTATACTTTGTGTATATATTTTTGTATACATGAGAATAAAATTCTTTATACACATTTAACAATTTCCAAATGCTTGTTTGACATTTTTTTCAAATGTTTTTATGGATTTTTTACTATATTTATTTAGAATATTTGGAAGTATAAATGAAACTGAAGAACACATTTAAAAATGCTTTATTAATATTTCTCAAATACTTGTTCAATTTTTTTAGATGCTTGATTAACATTTTTAAATACATGATCAACTCTTTCCCACACATTGTATACTTTGTGTATATATTTTTGTATACATGAGAATAAAATTCTTTATACACATTTAACAATTTCCAAATGCTTGTTTGACATTTTTTCAAATGTTTTTATGGATTTTTTACTATATTTATTTAGAATATTTGGAAGTATAAATGAAAGTGAAGAACACATTTAAAAATGCTTTATTAATATTTCTCAAATACTTGTTCAATTTTTTTCAGATGCTTGATTAACATTTTTAAATACATGATCAACTCTTTCCCACGCATTGTATACTTTGTGTATATATTTTTGTATACATGAGAATAAAATTCTTTATACACATTTAACAATTTCCAAATGCTTGTTTGACATTTTTTTCAAATGTTTTATGGATTTTTTACTATATTTATTTAGAATATTTGGAAGTATAAATGAAAGAGAAGAACACATTTAAAATGCTTTATTAATATTTCTCAAATACTTGTTCATTTTTTTTCAGATGCTTGATTAACATTTTTAAATACATGATCAACTCTTTCCCACACATTGTATACTTTGTGTATATATTTTTGTATACATGAGAATAAAATTCTTTATACACATTTAAAAATTTCCAAATGCTTGTTTGACATTTTTTTAAATGTTTTTATGGATTTTTTTACTATATTTATTTAGAATATTTGGAAGTATAAATGAAAGTGAAGAACACATTTAAAAATGCTTTATTAATATTTCTCATTGGTCACGGTTCGTGTATGTAACCGGGACCAAATGGGTCAGACGAACTTGGAACAATGGCCCTCGAGGCCCGACCGGCGCCCCGGCCTCACGAACCGGGACGGATGCCCCCTTTGGTCCCGGTTCGTGAGTGAACCGGGATTAAGGCCCTTACCCAGGCCTCACCCAAAGCCCTGTTTTCTACTAGTGGCAACTCGGGTACATCCCTGGCGCCGTCACGGGCGATGGCGCATGGCTGCACGACGTTCATGAGGAGTCGCGCGCTGAGAGCCTAAATGGCGCACAGGGAGAGGGGCTGTGGCTGCTTCACCACCACGAGCATGATTGCGGTTA
Organism: Aegilops longissima; assembly: GCA_021605205.1. Lineage (NCBI taxonomy): Eukaryota > Viridiplantae > Streptophyta > Magnoliopsida > Poales > Poaceae > Aegilops > Aegilops longissima. The sequence continues at coordinate 75,090 of JAHIAM010003063.1, forward strand.
TATAAGACAAAATCAGCCCAGAAAATGATAGCAAGAAAATTGGCCGCCGGGTGCATCAAAACACACTTAACACCCCGTAGATGAGAGTCATGAGACCTAGACAGACCCTACTTTTTATGTATGAATTGGCAACCGCACATTCATTTAGACCCCCACTCCAAATTCCATGTGTTTTCTAATCATTTGTTTCCACCCAAATTTCTATCATATTCCCTACACTTTCTCTGTAACAGCGTTTTGTCTGTCTTGTTATTCAAACATGGCCTTAGACTTCAAGAGCTATATCGTACTTGTAGAAACTTCTCGTATGCACACTAACTGTAGTTTAGATGGTTAGATTCTTTGTGGTGGAACTAGCCCAAAGGGTTCAAGTGTGCCGGCACAGTATCTCAGAGGTGTTCATATAGATAATGATGAGTGTATGTATGTGACAGTCTACAATTGTATTGTGTTTAAAAAAGAAGGAACTTCTCGGATGCATCAATTATTTTGGCCGTTAGTTGCTTAATTTGTACCAGCTTTAGTATGTATCAGGTGTAGAAGTTTGCCAGTAGCATAGGAATCACGCAAGGAACAACTCAGTTTCCAAACCCACATCAACCTTGATAATAGCATTCGCCAAAAGAAATTAAACAATGGTTTCGTTCATAATGTTGCCGTCACCAACACCTTTACATTCACTTCTTGTTTCTAACCTTCCAGGTCTGGAAGCTTGCAGCAATAGCAGCATGTTCTTGTTTGTGAATATGTGAATGAAAAGTAGGAATGAAGAGTCACAACTCACAAGGAATGCAGAAGCAGCGGCTGGTATTATGCCCTGGTTCAGCTATATCACATCATGTACCACAGAACACCTCAAACCACTAGGAACTAGGCAATGATAAATTTGTTTATTTCTGAATTTTTCATTCGCAACAAGCTACATTCACTTGTCTGAACTGACAAGCTTACAATCTGTAAGTACTAGATACATTCACATTGTGAGTTCTGATCAATACTCATCAATGATGAATAAGTACAGTATACAGTCTATACTCTGAAACAACACAGACATGCAAAGAAGAACAATTGCAAAGGATAAGCTCACAAGGTGCAATATGCAGGTGCTAGATACATTAAGCTGGAACAAAAAAAACCAGAGACTTGGTCCTTGTTGCTACAAGTGGTTGTTGGGTTGCCCGCACAAGTCAGTTGTAGCAGGCGCACGTCGTCAGGCCATGGAGAAACCGCTGGATGGGAGGGAGGAGTAGATGGTGTGCAGGTTGTGGCCGCCGCAAACTTGGCGTCGTGAACCGGCAGGTAAGAAGGCGAAGTGGTGGCTTAGAGATAGGCCAGACGTGGTGGATGTGGATGTCGGCGTAGCCGTCGAAAGGAGCCGTACGTTTGAGGCAGAAAAAGGCAAAAGAGATTGGAGAGGATCCAGATTGAGAAACTGATATTTCGGCAAGGGTTTGATTTGGCTGAGGGGTCATTAGGAAATTAGCAAGAGCAGCTGCGGGCATGTTTCTGTAAATCCGTGTTGCTTTTGATCCCATGCGTGAGATCTTGATTGGCTGGCCAAGGAGCCCAACCCCAACCCCTCTTGGATATAAGGCGGTGCTTGCGATCGTTGACGAGCAACCGGGCGAAGCGCTCGATCTCTTGATCGTTTGTGCGCGCATCCGGGTGGACCTTGTACCACCCCGTGGTCAAGTCCCACCTAGCCACCTTCTGCTTCAGCAGGTCCTCGCCGATGTGCACCAGTTTATGCATGTTCTCCGGAGTCGCGGTGTCCATTGACATCATGCCCTCACTGAACAACGGAGCCTATATATATAATAGTAATAATAAATGGTTTACCAGTTTAATTAATTGTATGGAGAAAAAACTGGTATGGACTTAAATACGATGGGGAAGAAAAGAAAATCCGGTGGTGGCTATTTATTATAGATTACTAAACGTACCTGGATGCGCAGGTAGTTCTGATCCGTGTCACTGCTGTGCAGGAGCATGCTGACGTGCCAGTCGACCAACACGGCGCTGGCCTGGGAGAGGATATCGATGATGGGCTTGTGACGCCCGTTGCGGACCCACGTTAAGTCGGACCACATGGCGCAACCCTTGGCGGTGTATTCCCCCTTTGCCTTCACCACAGACCCTGTCCCGATAGAGATGACGAGGTATTTCTTATAATCCACCACGCCATCGGTGCCGAAGTCTGTATTAGTCCTGCGCAGTTGCTCCTCGGTGACACTTGATATGGCAGCCATGGTGGGGTTGTTGGCGGCCACGCCGCCGTCGATGAGGTCGTATTGCTTCCGGGCGCTGCAATCAAAGTGGTCCACCGGGAAGTAGGTGGGCGCGGCCGAGGTGCCGATGCAGACGTCCGACAGGTACGGTTTGGTCTCTGTGTCGTCCTTGTATGATGAGAAGATGATAGGCTCCAGCCTCTTGACGTCGAACGTAGGCACCACGAGTGTGGTCAGGGTTTCGTCGAGTTTGGTTTCGCCCGTGACTTCCCTGATCTTGCGGCGCAGGAACTTGCCATCGTATCTGGGCCCACGACGACAGACCGCGTGTGCAATGCCCATTCCTGGCACCCCCACCACCACCTGCGTGAATGTGAATTGAAGCAAGCGAAAATTAATGGAATTATATATGGCCGGATGAATCAAGCTGCACATGCATCCATACACCTACCTCTTGGGAAGGTGTATGCATGCATGCATACAAGTCTTCCTAATAACCCTAACGTCACCGAACCTTAAGTGTGTAGACCCTACGGGTTCGGGAGACATGCAGACATGACTGAGATGACTCTCCGGTCAATAACCAACAGCGGGATCTGGATACCCATGTTGGCTCCCACATACTTCTTGATGACCTCATCGGATGAACCACGATGTTGAGGATTCAAGCAACCCCGTATACTATTCCCTTTGTCAGACGGTATATTACTTGCCCGAGATTCGATCGTCGGTATCCCAATACCTCGTTCAATCTCGTTACCGGCAAGTCACTTTACTCGTACCGTAATGCATGATCCCGTGACTAGACACTTGGTCACTTTGAGCTCATTATGATGATGCACTACCGAGTGGGCCCAGTGATACCTCTCCGTAACACGGAGTGACAAATCCCAGTCTCGATCCGTGTCAACCCAACAGACACTTTCGGAGATACCTGTAGTGCACCTTTATAGTCACCCAGTTACGTTGTGACGTTTGGTACACCCAAAGCACTCCTACGGTATCCGGGAGTTACACGATCTCATGGTCTAAGGAAGAGATACTTGACATTGGAAAAGCTCTAGCAAAACGAACTACACGATCTTGTGCTATGCTTAGGATTGGGTCTTGTCCATCACATCATTCTCCTAATAATGTGATCCCGTTGTCAACGACATCTAATGTCCATAGTCAGGAAACCATGACTATCTGTTGACCAACGAGCTAGTCAACTAGAGGCTTACTTGGGACGTATTGTTTTCTATGTATTCACACGTGTATTACGATTTCCGGATAATACAATTATAGCATGAATAAAAGACAATTATCATGAACAAGGAAATATAATAATAATCCTTCTATTATTGCCTCTAGGGCATATTTCCAACAGTTATATGCTTCGACGCTCCCGCGAGTGCGCACATAACTTCAGAATTTGTCTAAAAGAAACCCTGGTTGGCTTAGAACGAGGCACAAATCAATGTGGTGGAGGTGGCTTGTGAACCCATGAAGACTCATGTTTCATTAAGCTAGACTATATAGAATAGGGTCGGTAGCATGCAACATGCAAACCAGCTAGCAGCACACTATTGAAGCTACAACGAACCTACTTAGTTGAGCAGCTAGCTAGCGTGGATGTCCTACTAACATGCATGTGCTTTTCACCATGAAAAGAACGTGGGCTGCTTGCAGTTTATAAACTGAAAGCACAAAGTTGAGACAGGTCGACCCGGGTAGTGGCGACAGCGTGAGATTATTCCTTTCATCTTTTCTCCTTGAGGCTGGAAAAGGTGAAAAGCGAAGTTCACGTGATACCTTGTACTATATATAATGATAGATCGATGCATCCAAGAAAATGCTTAGATCCATTGACTTGACGCGCATCCGAACCATTAACAAGTGTATGTTTGCTTCACACACACATGGGCATGGGCAAAGTTGTTCCAGTAAAGCCTGGCCATATATGTATGGCAGGTGATGATTTGTGCTTTTGATTTGTCCAGACCTCCTGATGGAGCCTCTGACATTCTAGGTGAATGGATCAGATCCTGGTGCTTTTTTTTGGGAGGGGGGAAGGGGACTGTTGTTTGCATTAATAGAAAGTTCCCTGATGATCCTTCTTCTGCTCCCCAA